>JAGFBZ010000159.1:0-230887 GCA_018398805.1 Hirundichthys speculiger
GCTAGGTTAAATGAAGGAGGTTTCACAGATAGAGACCCCACCCAGGTCAAAAATAAGTGGAATGTTTTTGCTAATCTAGTTGTTGCTAAGTTTGTTTTTCTTCCGGTAGTCGTAAAGACGTCCCCGCCCCCCCCATCCAATCAGAACCCTTCCCAACCCCCAGACCTAAAGCGGAATTGGATAAAGCCGAACAAACGTGTTTTTCCATGTAAACCTCAATTCGGAATTACTATTTCCATGTAAACTCGAAGGAAAATAGTTTAATTCTGAATTATTTAATTTGGAATAATTAATTCTGAATTAAAAAACATCTTGTAACCGTGGCCAATAATATATGTAACCAATCAGATGAGCAATCATTCAGTTCAGTTAACTTCATTACTTGTTTTTATATCATGGTTATCAGTTAGTTATCGTCACTGCTGTTTTCTAAAATTCATCTGACGTGATTTAACCCTGCAGCACTAAATCCCACCCTACTGGTGGTTCCATGAACTGCAGATTTCCCGCCTCGATGACTGGCGTCAGCTCTGAAAACCAGATGTTTCCCCTCGAGGAACGCCAGATCAGCCTCACACTCCTCCAGTTGGAAGGGCATATTTTCAGTTTTGTTGCTATGATTCATGTGTCATCTTCTCTGGGAGTGGCGTTGGATCAGGTCTTTGGAGGGAAAAAAAAAACTGTTTTCACCGATGACATCATTGCAGTTCTGCAGCTCGTTCTGCTGTGTTCATGAATAACATTTTTAACCTGCGACCTGCTGGTTTCTCCGCAGATGGAGGGAGAGAAGGAGAAACAGAGGGAGCAGAGGGAGGAGAGGAGGAGGAGAAGGAGAGTAACGAGGCAGAGAGAGGACGACAGGAGGAGCGATGACGAGGCCGACGATGAAGAGGACGAGGAGGAGAACTCTGAGGGGGCGGTGCTGGGCTGGCAGGAAGGCTACGAGCAGGATAATCTGGGCCTTCCCATCATGCACTGGGAGGCGCTGAGCCTGCGCATCGCTGAGCTAGAGAAGCAGGAGGAGGAGAAGAAGGCAAAGGTTAGAGGTAAGGTCACGTGGTAGTAGAGGATTAGGGTTCCAGAGCTGATGATGAACTCTCAGTTCAGTCTTGTTCTTTAAGTCTGGATCAAATACTTTCCTCTCTCCATCACAGAAATAACCGATTCCGATTCTCTGTTTCGATTCCTGTTCAAAACGATTCTCGATTCCGATTCTTTGATGTGTCGGTCAACAGATCGCGTCTTATCTAACAGCAGAATTTATTAATAAAAAAAAAAGTGTGGCACATTTAGACAGGCGACTGGCCATTTTTATTCTTAGCCATGCTAGCATGCACATATGCACACACAGAATTCACTTACAGCCTAAATGTTAAACAACTTACAGTTGGCAGTTGGCCTCCAAAATACATTTTGTCCAAAAAAAAAAAAAAAAACCGAAATCAACAGTTTTTGTTTAGGAAGATGACCATATCTGCTCTTTCAGAATACAAACGTGAACGTTCGGCACAGATAGTGTTGCCTGCTGCGGAAAACACACGTTGGCTAGGTGTGGACGAGGCCTGTACATATAAATATGAGAAGGGTTAGGAGTAGGGATGCACATTTTGGATTTTTTTTATGACCGTTAACCGACGCCCTTTAACGATTAATAACCGAAAAGATTTAAATGCCCTTCCATGCTGCCATTCCGACAAACCACCATTTAGACACACATCACCATCCCGAAATACCGCTATTCCGACTTCATCGTTGTAAAGTGGGCTGTGATGGGACGCACGTGATGGCATGTGTTGCACCTGTGGACACGCCCCCATGAGTTGATTGAATTAAAAACAAAATTGACCATTAGTATTAATCGGTTAGTTACTGTTATCGGTTAACGGTTAAACGGTTAACCATGTACATCCATAGCTAGGAGCGGGGGAGCAACGCAGTGAATTAAATACGCTACACTCGTTTATTTTTGTGTTGCCATGCAGGCGAAGGTGTTTTGCCATATTAGTAATGCGCCCTCCTTTGGCGGTAACACGCTTCCCGCAGGTGTTGCACTGCGCCAGGTAGCCGTCATTTCCCGGACTGAAATGCAGCCAAACTCGAGAGAGCGGTGTCTCTTGGGATCCATGTTGTGGCGAGTGAAGTCCCGTCGGCGACGGACGTGACGTCGACGCTAGCGCGGAGTTGAGTACGCCGGGTGGAACATCAACAAACTAGTGCAGTAAATCAAAACAAACAACTAAACAACAACTAAAACAACTAAAATAGCGCGGACATTTAGGAATCGAAATTCAAAAATCTTCTAAAGAATTCAGAACCGGACGTTAGGAACTGATTCCTACTTGGAATCGTTTTTCGGTGCCCAGCCCTAGTTAAATGTGCAAAAACACTAATAATAAACAATAAATAGGTTGTTTTGAAGCAAATAGTTTTGACTCACTTTGTCCTCTGAATGATCAATATCATCTGATTTTTCATCTCTACTTTTAATTTTGATATTAACTGGATAGAATATCATGATATCGTGATATCATGATATCGTATCGTGACCCAAGTATCACGATACATATCATATTGTGAGGTCCTTGCCAATACTCACTCCTAGTCCTGTGCAATGAATGGCAGACCAGAGTACCAATGGTATCCACTAGGTGGCAGCAATGATTGACACATCCAGTTGTGAAAGTGACTATGCTAACTCCCGCCTTGATTTAGCGTGAGAGGAAGGACAAAACAGGGAGGAATATCAACATGCTGAAACTCATGAGGAATTCCAGGCAACGTTCCAGTCAGTTCAGCAACAATCAGCACTGACTGGGATGAGTGGTGATTCTGTCTACTGTCTACTGGTGTAACTGGAGGAGGCCACAGGAGAGAGAGACATGTGTCTGGAAACCCCCGGATGAATGTGAGTTCGGCCTCCACTGATATTTCATGATAGTCAGGTTGCCGCTACCATAAAGCTCAGCATTAAGCCTACGGAAACAATCCCAACACGAAGTAAAAACATTGTACGAAGAAGAGAAAACCAAAGAAAACTGACACTGGTGACCAGCTGCTAACAGCTTGCTAACAGCTGAGCTACTCCATCCATGGAGGAATCACCGGCAGCTGAAGAAGAGCAAAGAAACAACCTGACTTTCTACAGCCCAGCTCGATGATGCCACATCATAAACAACATTGCTCTGGAGTCATCCCAAATCTGTGGCAGATCCAAGTCATTATTTCTGTCTCAGACTGTTTCTGTGAGTCCCAGGTGAATCACCTGGAGCAACGTTCAAACTAGTTTTCTAGTTTCAGCTAAAACCCAGAGGAGCTCAGGTATGCTGAAATTAGGGTTGAGTATTGGCAAGGACCTCGCAGTACGATATGTATCATGATACTTGGGTCACGATATGATATTATCACGATATCGCGATACATAGCGATAATCTACCCAGTTAATATCAAAATGAAAAGCAGAGATGAAAAAGCAAGTTGCTGTTTATCACAGTATATCACGATATCACAATATATTGCGACATTCTACCCAGTTAATATCAAAATTGAAAGTAGAGATGAAAAATCAAGTTGCTGTATATCACAATATATCAGATATCACGATATATTGCGATATTCTACCTAGTTAATATCAAAATTGAAAGTAGAGATGAAAAATGGAATTGCTGTATATCACAATATATCAGGATATCACGATATATTGCGATATTCTACCCAGTTAATATCAAAATTGAAAGTAGAGATGAAAAATCGAGTTGCTGTATATCACAATATTCAGGATATCACGATATATTGCGACATTCTACCCAGTTATATCAAAATTGAAAGTAGAGATGAAAATCGAGTTGCTGTATATCACAATATATCAGGATATCACGATATATTGCGATATTCTACCCAGTTAATATCAAAATTGAAAGTAGAGATGAAAAATCGAGTTGCTGTATATCACAATATATCAGGATATCACGATATATTGCGATATTCTACCCAGTTAATATCAAAATTGAAAGTAGAGATGAAAAATCGAGTTGCTGTATATCACAATATATCAGGATATCACGATATATTGCGATATTCTACCCAGTTAATATCAAAATTAAAAGTAGAGATGAAAAAGCAAGTTGCTGTATATCACAATATATCACGATATATTGCGATATTCTACCCAGTTGATATCAAAATTAAAAGCAGAGATGAAAACTCAAGTTGCTGTATATGTTCATCAGATGATATTGATCATTCAGAGGACAAACAGTCAAAACTATTTGCTTCAAAAACAACCTATTTATTGTTTATTAGTGTTTTTGCACATTTAATGAATGAATGAATTTTCCTAAAAAATTGATATTAGGAGCTGAAAAATCAATAGTATATCGGGCGGCTGAAAATCGCGATATATCGCCAGATCGATTTTTTTTTTTCCACACCCCTAGCTGAAATGTGTTAAAATAAACAAGTGGGAAAGTCCATCTTAAACCTTTTGTCGGGATGTTTTGTCAGTTAAAGAAAAAAAAAGTTTTTTCTCTGTTCCTTCTTCATTTACTCTCTATTTTTATACTTAATATTATATCTGCAACCTCGCATGTTTTACCTTCATTTTGATACCACAGTTATTCAACACATCCTGCTGAGATATGGGTCGTTCTACAACGCTGTGTGCCATTTGTGGAGCACGATAGTTTCCACGAAAGCCCATAGATAACTAATTGTTTTGCTTTTTACGCAAGATACGAGTGCAAGAAACAATATGATGTGGGTTAAAAGTCTTAAGTCCTTGTGTTTGTGTCCTTGTGTTAAATGTTAAAGTTATAGAGTCTGCTAAATGTCCAACGGAACAAGAAGCACAGCTCTGTAGAAATACCCGTATACTCCCCGTATACTCATCTTTTGAGCATGAATCTCAAAAACAGGCCTCACTAGGAAGGAGTTAAGTGTTTGAAATGGCTCGGTGCTGGACTGCTTATCAAATCCAAAACACCTCCAACCAACAAAAGTCCCTGTTTTCTTTGGGACTAATGTTTCATCTGTGCTTTTTTTTGTTCCCAACTACATTTAGATACACTTTTGTGCCGATTCGATTCTCCTACGATTTTTGGGTTCCGATTCGATTTATATTGCGATTCTGATTAAACAAGTATTGTATTTTGATTTTATCAAGTATTGCGATTTTTATATTTCAATTATTGAAATATAGAAATCATATAATAGTAGATGATAATAATAATAATAATAATAATAATAATATAAAATATATGATATATAATATCATTATAATTATTTTAATTAATAAATAATAATAAAATATAAATAAGTTTTAATATTTAAAAATGCGCAATTGCTGTAGTTTAAGAGGTCTTCACGGGTCCACTTTCATGGACCCGAACCCAAATGGACCCGTGAAAATTCAACCCGAAACCGACCCGACCCGAGCTATTATCATAAGTTTGGGGTCTGGACCCGGAACCGAACCGACCTGAGTCTTTAGTTTCCGACCATGAACCGAACCGAGTTACCCGAATAGAACCGAGACAATCCAGCCTATAGTTGCTCATGTTAAAGTTGTCTAGCGTTGAATAAAACTTGATTTTCTTACCTAAAGTTGTCTTCTTCTACCGGTTCAGTTGCTACATAGGCTACGTGATGTAAACAACAATAAATCCACGTCGTTATTTTCTTTGTGGATACAGATGCTATTGGTAGCAACTGCTAACGCTAATAGCCTACAGCGGTCAGGACTATGTTCTCTCATCCAACGTTGTCATGTTGCTGTTGTGCTTTACAGCTGCCGGGCAAACCGCTAATAACACGCTACGGCAGTACTCAGCTCGCTGCTCTCCGCCATTTTGTCGCGTGCATTTGCCCGCATTCAAGTTACTATGGTGACACACGTGCTTCTATTTCCGGAAGTGCAGATGACAAAAGAGACTGGCGGAGCTCAGCGAGCGGAGTATTTCCAGGGAGCCACCCGAACTCTTTACCCCACCATTAAATAAATGAAAATCCATTCTTGTACGAGAATCGATTTTTAAAAATCCCCAGAAAAAAATCACGATTAATCTAAAAATCAATTTTTTTTTTGGCCCAGGCCTAGTGGATACGCTGCCTCAACATTTTTAAACTAATGTTCATGATGTTTCCAGCACATATATGCATGTCTTCTGCACTAACCCGGTGCTGCAGGAGTCGTCGTCGTGACCTCGTCCCTGCTGTGTCTTTCCAGACCGGAGCCTCTCTGGAGCGAGTGAGGCCCCCAGTCAGCTGGCCGGAGGACAGGGGGAGGCGGACGGAGAGATGGGAGGACGGCAACGATGCCTGCAACAGCCACGTGCTAGCGCTCACCTCCCGGTATGGACACACACCTCCGGGGTACCAGAACCTAGGCTTGCCTTCGTCCTCCTCTGGGTTCGACAGCTGCCTGCTGTCTAGACGGCTGGCGCTGTCAGAGCTCAGCCAGTCGGTGTCCAGTAACGAACTGGGAGGCTGTGAGAGCGTCCACTCCTGTCTTAACCCGCAAAATACTAACTCAGGATATAACTGACATTAAGCTGGCGTCTTTTTCACGAGTGAGGGAAGAACAGAGCGGAAGAACAGGCGGAGCGGTGAAGCATCTGCAGTGATGCGACCCTGCATCGGTCTCTTGAAGAGATTCCTCGTTTACCAGCTGAGTTACTTTCTGACCCCCACCTATGGTCACTAACTGGTAGTGACCAAAAACACGCAGCTGAAGGGAATTTCCTTGAGACTGGGGAGGTTCTGTTTTTCAGGAGGGACTCGAGAGTAGAGTCGCTGCTTCTCCATGTCGAGAAGAGCCAGTTGAGGTGGTTTGAACGTCTGGTGAGGATGTTTCCCGGACACCTCCTTGGGTCGGTGTTTCAGGCATGTTCAAGCGAGTGGAGGAGCTGAGGAAGATAGAGCCCTATGGAAATTAAAAACAGAATTACGGAAATGCGCAATATAACAGAACTGAACGGCATTAGTGTAAAAGTTTTTTGTTTTTTTTTCTCCCGGACTAAAAAGAACTTTTCTTTCTAGGGATGCACGATAACTGTTTTTTAAAACCGATACCGCTAACCAATAGCTTTCAGCTCCTAAAGGCCGATAACCGATACCGATAACCGATAACACACACATATACCTAAGATCATTACATCAATACTAGAACAAAATCAAAAATAGTTTTGACTTTTTAAATGAACAGATATTTATTTTTCCAATATAAAACTATTGTCAAGCCTCTCAAACTTTTCTTAAAGCTATCAAACAAACCTATTTGATATCTCACATCAACTTAAATAGGTTCATTACTGACTGATATAAAAAATAAAGGCTCCTTGAACTGATGGAAATACATGCATCAAAATTACTAACTGAAAAAGATTAACATTTAAAGGATTTTGACTTGTGGTTCCATTTAAATTAATACCTTTAATTAAAGTAAATGAGGTTCAGAAGTTTTTATTTTTTAATCTCATGGAAGCTTTAGATGAGAGGAATGAAGGAGAAAAGAGGAGAGGGGAGGAGAGACTCCTGCTGGATTGTGCATGTTAGCATTAGCTTCCGTTAGCTCATGTTAGCATGATTTCAAAACTTCATGGAAGCAATTGTTATGTTGTAGGTGGCTGATCAGGTTTTACGTATTAAAGCTTGTGCTTCCCTCCTCGTAGAATTCACTCGAAGGATTCGTCACAAATAACCACCAAACTATCTTCTTCTGAAACTTTAACGAAGTTCCGCGCTGCCATGTTTGTTGTGATCAGCACAATGCAGGCTGCATTCAAGGTCTAACGTAAATTCCGACTTTTCCTCGTTTGCTAGTCGTTCTTTCAGCCTTTTCTTTTTTTCTTTTTTCATGTGTAACATGTGGGAAAATACTGCGAATATCGATTCAAGTCCGCAACTACTAAAATTATGACGAGTTAACGAGTTGTTTTCTGGCATGAGGGGGTATTCTTGATTTTCCTGATTGAGTAATCTTTTTCTGATTATGCCGACGTCACTTGAACGTTACTGGTCATTCAAGGCTCAGAGGGAGCGAGGCACTGCCGTGTTGACAGAAATATAAATGTTATCGGGGCTATTCGTCGTGATATTGGACCTATCGGGATGACGTCATAATTTCCTGTTATCGGCCCGATAGTTATCGTGCACCCCTATTTCTTTCGAGTAAATGTTCCAAGAGGGGTCACTAAAAGCTGGGGGCACTGCCCCTGCTTTCCTCAATAACAACAAAAAAAGAAAAAAAAAAAAAACACGTCGAAGCGGCCACCTGAGAGACTAGCGGCTAACTCCCAGGTTCAGGGCAGAGCAGTTTCTCCAAGATTATTATGTGTCTGGAGATTCAATGTTCTGCTAGTTTAGCCAGCACACGATTGAATGGACACGAAAAGATACGTCACTTCCATCCATCCATTAGCTCCTGCTTGGTCCGGGAGTTGGGTCACGTGGGGGGGCAGCAGCTTCAGCTCCCGCGACCCGAGATCACCAGGATCACTTAATGAGTGAAAATCACAAACGTTAAAAGGCGAGTCACTAACTGAGCTAATCACAATTATTTATTTAAACGGTGATATCTGTAATAGCTGGAACACCTAAATTAAAAAACACACACGGACACACACTCATACACACAACCAGTGTTCAGTGCTTTGGATTTAAAAGTATCTACTTAAGCTGTTCAGACACCTGAAAAATGTCAGGTACGTTATAACAATCTGTCTGATAATAGAAGAAATTTAAACAGCTAAAAGTTTACTGCTGTTGCACTTTCTTTAGTTTTTGCACTTTAAATGGATTTAACCTATTTGAGTTATTTTTTTTTCTTAGTTATTTATTACATAAAAAGAACTTTTTAATTGTTTTTGTTTGTCAAAACAATGAATGTTTTTTTGGACACAATATGTTTACTGTTATAATTGCATAAATTGTCTATATTTCATTACTTTACATACTGTCTTGGGGTTATATTTACATAAAATGCTTAAAACGGAATTCTCAAAAAATTAAAAACCGAAAAAATTTAAGAAATTAAAACGGAATTTGAGAAAAAATAAAATGGATTTCATAGGGCGCAGCTGGTTTGGGAACACGTCGGTATTCAGCTGGAGGAGCTGGTGGAGGTAGATTAAGTGTTAGATTAGGTTTAGACGCTCAATATAAACGTTCAGAGTAATAAGACAGTTATGTAATCCCACTGACAGTAGCAGCGCTGACATCATTAACTGCTACTTCATGAAAGTGTTTGGTTTTCACCTTTCAAACTGAGGGGGAAGAATCCGTTAGAACATCAAAACTGTAGGAGGAAACATAAAATGTGCAGCAGGCACAGATGTGCTGCCAGCAGAGGGCAGCCCAGCGGCTGATGTTTGGTCTGAACTCTCTTCCAGGCCTGTGGTCGGTAAACAAACCTGAACCTTGACAGAGAAGATCAGCTGGAAGCCAGAACAAAGACTTTAGCATTTAGACTGGTCTGCAGATGTTTAATGATCTCATTAGGAAAGGAAAAGCCAGAAAGACCTGCAGAGCATTAGAAAGTCAACTCTTTAATTCATGCTTGGTAATAAAGGATCTCATTTTAATTCTTTTTTTTTATATATGAACACCAAAATAGTTGATAGTGCTCTGGACTCAACGTAAGAATTGAGAGCCATCATTTCTTCTTGAATGCTAATTAGGGATGCACGGTAACTGTTTTTTGAAACCGATTTGATAACTGATAACTTTCAGCTCCTAAAGGCCGATACTGATAACTGATAACACACACACATATACCTAAGATCATTACATCAATACTATGAACAAAACCAAAAACAGTTTCGACTCTTTAAATGAACAGATATTTTATATTTCCAACACAAAACTATTGACAAGCCTCTCAAACATTTTCTTAAAGCTATCAAACAAACCTATTTGATATCTCACATAAATTTAAATACGGTTCATTACTGACTGATATAAAAAAATAAAGGCTCCTTGAACTGATGGAAATACATGCATCAGAATTACTAACTGAAAGATTGCATTCCAGAAGTTTACAAAAAAAAAAAGAAGTCATTTTTCTATTTATTTATGTGTAACATGTGGGAAAATACTACAAATATCAATTCAAATCAATTGAAGTCAGCAACTATCAAAATTATGACCGAGTTAACGAGTTGTTTTCTGGCATGAGGGGGTATTCTTGATTTTCCTGATTGAGAAATCGTTTTTCTGATTATGCCAATGTCACTTGAACATATACATTCACTGCCTATGTTATTCATGTAGGCTCGTATGTATGGTATGTATGCGTACGTATATACTGCTGTATGTATATGACGTATATATATATATATATATATATATATATATATATATATATATATATATATATATATAGACTATACATACATTAGGGGTGTGAAAAAAAATCGATTTGGAAATATATCGCGATTTTCGGCCGCCCAAATATCATATCGATTTTTGAGCTCCTAAATCGATATCGTCAGTAAGTTGTAATGGTTACTTAAATGTGCAAAAACACTAATAATAAACAATAAATAGGTTGTTTTGAAGCAAATAGTTTTGACTCAATTTGTCATCTGAATAATCAATATCTTCTGAACATATACAGCAATTTGATTTTTCATCTCTACTTTTAATTTTGATATTAACTAGGTAGAATATCACAATCTATCGTGATATTGCGATATCGTGATACTATCGTATTGAGAGGTCCTTGCCAATACTCACCTCTGATATATATATATATATATATATATATATATATATATATGTATATATATATATCTGGGCTGTCATGGTATTGGACTTAGCGGAATGACATCATAATTTCCTATTATCGTCCTGGTAATTATTGTACCGATAATTATCGGGTCAATAATTATCGGGCACTCCTAATATTCAGTCATTTTTATTTCATCATATGCATCAGCGTTTCCATTTGGGGTCTGTGAAACGTTCAGAAGCAGTTGGTACAGGGCAACTTATAAAATTATTTAAAATAAAATACTGATATTTCAAACGGGTGATTGCTACGAGGATTTGGAATGAAAACGTGTCCTTGAGGAACAAAGTTTACCGTCACACTCAACTTTCTCAACTAACGTTTGAGGAAAACCTTTGCAGTGTTTAAAATCCACATTCCTCAAGGAAAGCTCTGGAAGATGTTTCCTCTGCGTTGCAGAATATCACCGAAACCATTCGAGGAATTTGAGTGCAGGCGATCAAGATTCAAGGTCCCAGAGGTTTTTCACATGAGCCGTAAAAACACGGTGATTAGACGGAGACGTGAAGCCGTTATCAATCTGTTTGATACGATGCCTTCAAGAGCACATCTTTTCCTGGGACTTTTACAGCAGGACACATTCAGATCAAGCTTTTACTGATTTGGGGTTTTACTTCTTGTACTTCTTTCCCAGAAAACACCAGTTTTTAGACAAATTCAGGATAACGTTTTAACGCAACACCTCCGTGGTCTCAGACGTTACAGTCCGAGAATTCAGGGACTTGTTTTTTTTTTTCTTCAGAGCAGGAAGTGTGACGTCTGTTTAGTCCCTCTACGGTTGGACGTATGTGACGCCTGACGACCTGCACAAACATTTGAGACCATTAACCCACTGAAGAAGACGAGTTTATCTGGAGACGATGACGTGCTTTCAGACGGATGTGGACGGAGATGGCGGACTAAAACGCTGCTGATAAACGCGTAGCTGTGGCAAAGCTGTCGAGCTACTTTAGGTTTTATTGTGTTCACCGTCTAGTCTGGACTTACCGAGAGGATGATAACAGATAACTATAAAAACAATTAACTATTAAAGACAGAGTCCACCTGTCTGCTTCTGTCAGCTTAACCCTCACAAACAGTGTTTGTCTAAAAACAGGCCTCGTTAGCAAGAGGCTAAAAACTGGACACAAATGTGATTCCACGCCTTACGTGTGGTTTAATTATTTTACAGCGTCTGATGTTATGAACCAGGAGAAGATGGATAGATACTGATCAACACGCCTGTTGTTTCTTCCAGCCTGCAGACGCAGATGAATCTTCAGCTCTGCTTCATCAACAACAGTGAAAGCGAAGAAGAGGAGGAAGAGGAGCAGAAGAAGAAAGGAGACGCATGCAACAAAGAGAGCAACCACTCATGGGTAATTTTGGTGCAGCGTAAGAGCCTCTCCTCTCCTACTAATCTGCTTTCAGTCATTTCTCATTTATCCTCTTTACTGGTAGAAAGGGTCTGGAGGCCATAAGAACTCCCAGCATCCTGCCAAACCAGAGGCATCGAAGTCCAGAGGCTTCAGGAGCACCCTGAGGAACCTCAGGGACCGACTGAGAGCCGACCACAAGTCACTGGTGAGGCTCATGAATTAATGTCTGAAGTACTGCAGCAACACTGCCATGATGACTAATGGGTCTTTTCCTCCAAGGCAGTTCCTGTGCTAGTTAGTAGCTGGAGCCAAACTTAGGAACCCTTTTTGCTGTTCAAACACCAACCACAAAGAAAGAACCAGTTCAGAACCAGGAGACCCCGCAGAGGTCTAGAGCCAGCGCTGACTGAGGTCTAGAACCAGCGCTGAATGAAATGAGGTCTAGAACCAGCGCTGAATGAAATGAGGTCTAGAACCAACGCTGAATGAAATGAAGTCTAGAACCAGCACTGAATGAAATTAGGTCTAGAGCCAGCGCTGAATGAGGTCTAGAACCAACGCTGAATGAAATGAGGTCTAGAACCACTGCTGAATGAGGTCTAGAACCAGCGCTGAATGAAATGAAGTCTAGAACCAGCACTGAATGAAATGAGGTCTAGAACCAGCGCTGAATGAAATGAGGTCTAGAACCAGCGCTGAATGAAATGAGGTCTAGAACCAGCGCTGAATGAAATGAGGTCTAGAACCAGCGCTGAATGAAATGAGGTCTAGAACCAGCGCTGAATGAAATGAGGTCTAGAGCCAGCGCTTAATGAAATGAGGTCTTGAACCAATGCTGAATGAAATGAGGTCTAGAACCAGCACTGAATGAAATGAGGTCTAGAACCACTGCTGAATGAGGTCTAGAACCAGCGCTGAATGAAATGAGGTCTAGAACCACTGCTGAATGAGGTCTAGAACCACTGCTGAATGAGGTCTAGAACCAGCGCTGAATGAAATGAGGTCTAGAACCAGCGCTGAATGAAATGAGGTCTAGAACCAGCGCTGAATGAAATGAGGTCTAGAGCCAGCGCTTAATGAACTGAGGTCTAGAACCACTGCTGAATGAGGTCTAGAGCCAGCACTGACTGAGGTTTAGAACCAGCGCTGAATGAAATGAGGTCTAGAGCCAGCACTGACTGAGGTTTAGAACCAGCGCTGAATGAAATGAGGTCTAGAGCCAGCGCTGAATGAAATGAGGTCTAGAACCAGCGCTGAATGAAATGAGGTCTAGAACCAGCACTGAATGAAATTAGGTCTAGAGCCAGCGCTGAATGAGGTCTAGAACCAACGCTGAATGAAATGAGGTCTAGAACCACTGCTGAATGAGGTCTAGAACCAGCGCTGAATGAAATGAGGTCTAGAACCAGCACTGAATGAAATGAGGTCTAGAACCAGGGCTGAATGAGGTCTAGAACCAGCGCTGAATGAAATGAGGTCTAGAACCAGCGCTGAATGAAATGAGGTCTAGAACCAGCGCTGAATGAAATGAGGTCTAGAGCCAGCGCTTAATGAAATGAGGTCTAGAAACCTGAACTAGAACTGATGAGTCTAGAACCACTGCTGAATGAGGTCTAGAGCCAGCACTGACTGAGGTTTAGAACCAGCGCTGAATGAAATGAGGTCTAGAGCCAGCGCTGACTGAGGTTTAGAACCAGCGCTGAATGAAATGAGGTCTAGAACCAGCGCTGAATGAAATGAGGTCTAGAACCAGCGCTGAATGAAATGAGGTCTAGAACCAGCGCTGAATGAAATGAGGTCTAGAACCAGCACTGAATGAAATGAGGTCTAAATCCAGGGCTGACTGAGGTCTAGAACCAGCGCTGAATGAAATAAGATCTAGAACCAGCACTGAATGAAATGAGGTCTAGAGCCAGCGCTGAATGAAATGAGATATAGAGCCAGTGCTAAATGAGGTCTAGAACCAACGCTGAATGAAATGAGGTCTAGAACCAGGGCTGACTGAGGTCTAGAACCAGCGCTGAATGAAATGAGGTCTAGAACCAGCACTGAATGAAATGAGGTCTAGAACCAGGGCTGACTGAGGTCTAGAACCAGCGCTGAATGAAATGAGGTCTAGAACCAGCACTGAATGAAATGAGGTCTAGAACCAGCGCTGAATGAAATGAGGTCTAGAACCAGCTCTGAATGAAATGAGGTCTAGAACCAGCACTGAATGAAATGAGGTCTAGAACCAGGGCTGAATGAGGTCTAGAACCAGCACTGACTAAGGTCTAGAACCAGCGCTGAATGAAATGAGGTCTAGAGCCAGCACTGACTGAGGTCTAGAACCAGCACTGAATGAGGTCTAGAGCCAGTGCTGAATAAAATGAGGTCTAGAACCAGGGCTGAATGAGGTCTAGAACCAGCGCTGAATGAAATGAGGTCTAGAGCCAGCACTGACTAATGTCTAGAACCAACACTGACTGAGGTCTAGAACCAGCACTGACTGAGGTCTAGAACCAGCACTGACTGAGGTCTAGAACCAGCGCTAAATGAAATGAGGTTTAGAACCAGCGCTCCTAGAAATGACTTTCTTTTTAGACATGAGCTTAATTTACATTTACAGCAGTGAACAGAATGGGGACTTTGCACCCATTTGCTCATTATTATTATTGCTTATCTTTAAAGATAAATGAGTATGACCCTGTGCTTGTGCACGGAGAATCAGACCGCTAAGTGCACATTATATGTGATTGTTACGGTTGACTGGGTAAATATACTATTGTATATATGGACAGATGCAGTGGATGAAGCTGGTAGTTATTTCAGAATTAAAAGGGTTGTGATATTTTACTGATAAATGCCTCTTCAGAAAATAAACGAGGGAATCCATCCATCTCCTGGTGTTGGTGATGAGTCTCCAGATCAGTCATGAGTCCTTGAGTTGCATCTTTTGTTAACGGTTCATTGAGCCGGTTTAAATCTTCTGTGTTGGGAGAGAGACCTGGCTGGAACCAGAATCTAATTCGTACGTACGTAGTTGCTGTGTAGAAGCATCGATCAGGCATAAAGTTTTTACATCTGTTATGTTTTTATTCCTCGTGATAACTCTTCAAAGGTGTTCTGGCTCTGACGACACCAGGTGATGAGGAGCTTCAGGTGGTATTTTATCCAGCACTTCCTGAAAACACAGCTTAACGTGCGCAGCAGTAACAGTCCTGAACTGTCGTCTTCTTCAGCCAAGTCTTCGGTCTTAAAAGTGTTGCATCGTGTCTTCGGTCTCCTCCTCAGGCTGCGGCGCGAACAGAACCGGCGGTCCGGAGGAAACACCTGGAGCTCAGCGATCTGCAGAGTCTGAGCATCAAGGACCTGAAGGGGCTCGGCGCCTCCCTCAGCAAGGCCACTCAAGGTAGTTGACCTCATGACGCCACCTCTGCCGTGCTTTGAACCGCTTCTGAAGCTGTGGTTTCCTCCCGTCGTCCTCAGACCTGAGCTCCGAGCTGGTCAAGTGTCTCCACGTCCGAGACCAGCTGAGGACGGAGCAGGACGCCATGCTGCTGGAGGTGCAGGACCTAACGTCGCTATGAGGCTTCTGGCCACCGCCCTCGGAGGTTCACGGGTCTTTTTGTTGTCTTTGTGCTGGACGCTGGTTTAAAGGGAAATTTTTTCTTATATTCATTCTTTTTTTTAATGAAAAGTCTTGGTAAAACATTTTGTCTCTGAGGTTTCTGGGACTTCCTGTTCACCGTCCGACTGACGTGGAAGACAGGACCTCCTCACGTTCGGTCCCGCCCACCAGCCAGAGATCCAGAAGGGAAATGGTGTTTCTGAACTTTTACACATCTTGTATATTTTTGGTGTTTTCTTCAGCCTTAAACATTCCCGCTGGACCGATGTTGAAGTTCAACACTCTCGTGAACGGTCCGATCCGTCTGCTCACGACCTGTTTTATTCTGCAGAGGTTTTAGTGAAGACGAAGCACATTCCTACCTTTCCTCCGGTGTTTTTGTCCTTGGAATAGTTTTACTACTAAAGGTTTTATTTCTAAAGCCTGTAAACAAGGAATCGGTGCGTCGTTAACCGTTTACTCTAAAACCGTAACTGGATCACTAAAAGAAAGGGAAAACAAAAATGGGACAACTATAACTATGTAACTAGGTTAGCTACTTTTAGCTTCTCTGCACCTTTTCAACTCATCATTTTTAAAATAACTTAATTGAAGCTGTTTTACTCGTATTTTAGGCCCCTGCGGAGCCTCTGTTATTAACTCTGTAGTTTTTAACTCTGTAGTTTTTAACACGGCTCGGAGGGACGTTCCTCCTCGTGGCGGTCCGATACTTCCTGGTAACACTTCAGGACAGACTGGTTTGAACCAGGCCAGAATCACCTGAGCAAACACGAGAACTGCTCATCTTTGTTTACAGATATAACAGTAGTTCAGGCCTGGTGGTCCTATGAATCCATTAACTGGTTTTCTTTACATTTGGCTTTAAATTTTGACCCTGGACGTTCAAATAAATGGTGTTTTAAACTGGAAATCGGCAGAACATGACTCTGAAAGTCTTTCCTTGACATTTTTTAATTTTCATTTTAAACCACGAGACTTTGCAGGATCAAGCTAATTTCGAGCATTTCTTCCACCAGTTAATGTCACTTTTTCAGTTCAAAAACCCCAACAAAGGGAGGGACACCAACATTGGTTGGTTTCCGTCTACGTTCTCGCTTCTCCGAGCTGTTTCAGCTCATCACCTCTGAATAACTGACATGTCTGGATCTTCAGCGTTAACGTCCAGGAAGACCGTCGTTCAACAGCATAAAGCCTGAAAAGGGACAATTCTGTAACATTTTAATCTATGACCTCAAATCAAGAATTTTGGATGGTATAAAAACATGCTAATAAAATAATCCAGTATTCTTGAAGTTATTGTCATTTCTTTGTACTTGGTTTGAATGCGAATGTTATTTTTAAATAACCATTAAATGACCATAAAGGAGGTTATGTTTTTGCCGGCGTTAATCTGTCTGTGTTCAAGATAACTCTAAAAGTTAAAATGGATGGATTTTGATTGATGAAATTTTCAGGAGTTGTCAGAAATGTGAAAAGTAAGAACTGATTTAATTTTAGGTGTGATCCGGTAGAAATCCTGGATTCTGGATCACTTTCAAATTTTCGATAACATTTCGGTCAATGGGACTGAAAATTTAGTTTCTCAATATCTCTGTTAATTATTGCCCAAAACTCATGAAATTTGACTCAGGGATTGACAATGGAAACCTCTATCAAATTTGAAAGGCTGATCCAGATCTGATCCAGAAGACGGATTTTATCGCAATCTGTAAATTGCTATATGGAGAATTGTTGCACTTGCCGGAGGTCTCTCCGAGTGCTTTTCTAGTTTGTATAGCGTCTGTTACGATGCCAGTTGTCTCTAGGTGCTTTACAGAGACCCAGAGCATGACCCCCGAGCAAATATCATTAACTAAAATTATAATATTAAATCCTTAACTGACTTAATGTCATTAAGACAACCTTGAAGTTTGGCCAACGGTTTTGTTTCCTCTGGTTTCATAGATAAGTACAGCTGCGTATCATCAGCATAGCAATGAAAGTTTATGCCATGGTTCTGGATAATTTTTTCCCAAGGGGCAACATGTATATAGTGAAACGGATTGGTCCCAGAACTGAACCTTGTGGGACGCCACTGGGAGCAACACCAGAAAAAGCTCCATCAGCGCTGCTTTTTAATCTGTTAACTGGAACTGTCAGGAGCAGCTGGTCGGATGGTCTCGGTGCTCTGACTGGACTGTCACATTATCTACGGTACTGTTCGTACCCTCACGATAAATCAGTGCCTTCAATCAGTAGGAGTTTTGAATTGTCACCTTCAAATCGGAAGTTTACGGATCTTCCAAAAGCCCCGTATGCTGCGGTTGTGACTGGTTTGAACTGGAGGATACCAGCCCCCATTAAACACCAACCCGCCAGTTTCACCCAACAATGTATAGAAGTTATTTTTGCCTGATAATATTCCCTGTCAGTTTTCATAAATACTCTCAGTAACTGTGAGCGCTGTTGTTAAACAGCAACCATCCATTACAGCTGTTGGTCAGAACTGCAGCTCTGACGGCGTTCAAAGATCTGAATAACTTTACATTTTTCTGTCTTATCTACAGTTTTATGAATAGTTACCATCTTCGATGCGAGTCCAAATCACACTTGACTCGCATCTGACCAACCTCCAGCACTATGGACCGAACTCACACTCGTACACACCGTAGCAACAAACCCTGTCGCCCATACTCCTGGAGCTCTGCCCTCTTAGTACCCAGGGTGTCCGCTGGGTTTTAAAAAGTGATAAATCAAAAACGCAAAATTTAATGGCCTTAAAAAGTGATAAATTTAGTCAAAAAGGTATTATTTTAAAAAAATAGGTATTATTTTTTTTCTTTTGGGCAATGACTGGTTTCATTTTGATGAAATAGGCCAAATAAAATAAATAAATCCTTTCTTGCTTGCGCCGCTACTTCAAAGATGAATGTGTGATATGAACTTGATATTGACGTCATATCAATGCATTGTATTCATTGGTCGATAGAAATCTGAAATCATCCTGCCTAGCTAAGTCCAAGTGGAGACGGAAAGCAGTGCTAGTGAACCAGTATCTCTTCTTCGAATTCTAGCGGGTGGTAAAAAGTTTAGATATGGGGAAATGTAAGTTTTAACCAATCCTGGCTCCGGGATCCAAGCTTTCAGGCTTGGATAAGGCCTGTCGGCGGGAACTACTGTAAAGTATGCCTCAAAATCATTAATATTAATTGGATGGGGGCTAATGCGCTCAGGTCGCACATGAAGTCGGAGAAACACGTGAGGGGAATGCGCAGTCGTGGGCAGCAACAGTTAATCACCTCAACAGCTAGCACTAGTGCTAGTGCTAGTGCTATACCAACGACCACACCACCGCAGCTGCACGAGCAGACCAGACCCGTGGACCCGACTCAAGACTTAAGGATTGTGATGGGAGGTAATGCCAGTCCCTGAACTCGAATCAGGGAATAGGGGAGTTATTTGGCGCCATGTTCCCTGACTCCGATGTAGCCAAGTCGTTCGCCTGTGGCGAGGACAAAACTGGTTACATTATTCGATTTGGCCTCGGGGCATTTTTTTAAAAAGGAGCTGACGAAAAACCTCAGCCATGCTGGGGTGATTATGATTGTGATTATGTTTCAGCGAAAGCCTCAACCAATCAAACGAAAGAAACAACTGGACATCCATGTCCCTTATTGGGAGGATGGAGAGGTTCGGTCCAGATACTTCGAAGTACTACCTCTCCAGGCCCTCAAAGTACATGTGGAGCAGGAGGGGAAACTCCCGTGGCCCCTCCAGGACCCGAGCACAGGTGCACATCTGGTCCAGTGTCCCACAGCCAGGATGGAGTTCCTCCTGGATCAGTGTTTGTTCGTTAAGCTTTAATATCGTGTCTCAAACATATTCATCGTAGTAATATCTGAAACTACTGGACTGGATGGACTCCAGCGGTGCGTCTGCAGTGGTCCTGGTGTACCATTACGAGGGCACAAGTTTAACGATCCATCGTTGACTGATCTGATTGTTTTAGACGAGATTTTAATGAAAGATATTCAACATTTGAGTTGATAGAACAACTTGGCCTCTAGATTTGTCACCAGTGATTAATAAAGGAATATTCTAACCCATAAATAAAGGATAAATGTCGCTCTGACATCATGTGTGAGCTTTTATTTCTGGAGCTGGACTCAGTTTTGGGGCGGTTTGTGGATCAGATGGTTTTACTGGTCTGAACAGGATCCATAAATGCAGACGTTGCGTTGGCATCCACCGGACTGGTCTCGTGCCGTCGCTCGGCCCGGCAGGTGAGGAAGGAAAAGGGGACTCGGAGGTGACGTGCGGAGGAAGAGCTGGATGACATGCACTGAGAGGGACGGAGGGAGGGACTGGGTGGCCATGGAAACAGCTCCGACGGTTCAGAGGAGCAGCAGAACGAGCCGAGGGCTGAAGCGCTGCGACCGTCCGTGTCCGCGGTCGGCCGAGCTGCCGTGGTGACCCAGCTGTGCTTCAACGGGCCGCACATCTGTCGGATCTGAGGCTGCTGCGCGGTTCGGGAGCGTTTCCGGGTGTTCACGTCCGTTTGAGAGCGTTCTGATGGGCGACAGATGGACCAGGACCCACGCAGAGTCAAATTCATGGCCGGTTCAGGTGAGCTCTTTGTCTGACACCAGATTGCGGCGATGCAGGTATTTATGAGTTTGATGCAGCTGTCTTTATCCAAACACTAAACCACGAATGATATCTAGAGACCTCAGACGTCATTTTTGCTCCAAAACAACCATAAAAGTGAGAACAGTTCAGTAGTTTTGTAACTGAAACACCTGGCTGGAGTTTAGTAAGAAAAAAACACCTGTTGTTCTGATCTCAAAGTCCTGATTCACCTGTGGGCCTTTCATAACGTCTCCTGGTGCTCCAGCTTCCTCCCACAGTCTGGAAACGTGAGCGTTGGGTCAAAGTTCACGGTTGTTTGTCTGTATGATGGATGGGCGACCCGTTCAGGTGTACGTCACCTTTGACCTGATGACAGCTGGGACGGACTCCGCCCCCTGAAACCCTGAACAGGACGAGGCCGGTGTAGAAGACACAGTTGAAACTGCTGAAGCACGGAAACTTAAATAAATCTGTTGGTTGAGGGCATGGTGTATTAACTATTAACTTATTATTAAAACACATTTAATATCAAAAACATGCGACCTAAGGAATGTTCCAAATTTTATTATGGTAACAGCACTGAGTGAAAACTTCGGGACCTGACTAAAATGTGCATTTTAACTGAAGTTGTATAACTTTCAATGAAAAAATATATTCAGAGTACATGTGATGTGTGAAATCATGGAACAATGCACAAAAATATGACTTCTATGAATGATTAAAATTTGCAGTAAAGTGTTGCGTTTGAGAGTGGGGACAGGTATCAAAAGCTATTTTTAGGTAGTTATATATAGTATATATTTTGAATTTGAAAGTTCACATCGCCCCATCTGAAGACATGTGATGGGCGGTATACATCGGTAGCATAGTTGCTCTCTCTAGTTGTTGAGTATTGATTATCTCAGCCACTCTGGAATAGGCTAATTGTTCAGCTAACTGTTCTGTATATTTCTGTGTTTGGCATTTCACGAGTGTCCTGTAGAAGCTCAAACACTTCACCAGGAGGAAACCATCCACTTCCTCGTAGTAAACCACTATAACCAGACAGACATTTCTAGCTAACCCTCTTTCTGTGATTTACTGGAAGCTTTCACAGTATGTTCAAACATGGACTTATGACTTAGCTGTTAGCTGTTTATTAGCAATTATTAACAGGAACATGACTGAACCAACGCTAGAAAAGCTTTCTGAATAAAACTTGGCGTCATACAGATGTCTGGTTTTTACTAAAACTACATCTGCTGTCGGGTTCACTCAGACTGTTGATCATTTCAAAATATAAAGAAGAGCTTGAAATGGTCGCAGACTCTGCTATGAGCTAAAGCTGCAGATCTGAACTTTTGCAACGTTTGTGTTTTCAAAACTGGACGGCAGCGGAAGCGGACATAGCTGTTTTGTTAATCAGTCAACCGACGTTGACGGCGGTGGATTTGCAGGAGTTTCATCAGGTCAGTCTCTGACACAATAACCTCTGATGCCCTTTGCTACATTTAAATTCAATTTGGTGGATTTCATCCACACTTCCAGGAGCTCATGTAGATCAGATATGAACACACTTGAAAGCCAAACGTATTCGTCAATGCTACGTCATCAACAGAGGAAAGTGTACATTACGTAAATACCAATAATAGCTCTGATTCCCGTAGAGCTTAACCCATAATAGGACACTTGATGAAATACTTAAAGCTTAGAGGGTTATTGGAGAACATTACATAACTATCGTTATGGAGATATACTGGTTCTAATGGCTGTTAACTGTTTTAGCGGCTGTTATCTGGACTTAGCACTCGGACCACGGGACCTGGCATGAAAAGGAGCGCTGGACACAAGCAGCTCCCCTAGTACACCAGATTTTTCCTGGTGTACTGAAACTTGAATTTCCCCCTTGGGGGATTAATAAAGTATTTTTGAATTTGAACTGAATTGAATTTGAAGAGTTTTTTTCAGAGGGTTGGTCACTCTGGTCCAAGCTAATAAACCCTGCTCTTTCCAACAGGCTAAGATTTATCGCCACAAAATTCTGTTACAACAAAGAAATAATCTACTGAACACAAATTTCCTTACTTTTTGGGCTTAGTCTACTAAAGTCACCAAATATGATAATTTGCCTGATAGGGAGTTCGGCGTGGGGTTTATGTGCAGTTCAGATACATTCTCTTACGCAACCAGCTGCGTTGCAAATGTTTTTTTACCTCAGTACTATGCGGGCAGTTCTAGAGGTACCAGAGTACCAGAGTACCAGAGGTACCAGGGTACCAGAGGTCTCCACTTGGGATCAGAATTCCGATTCAAAAATACAACCATATTCAAGAAGGTGTGTTCAGAGGAGAAAACACAGGTATAATCAGAGATATATTAGGGTATTAAAAGGGTACCATCTGGATAGGAGTTTATTTCTCTTGGTTATAGAGATCAAATCAAAGACGAGAGACACCATCAGTAGTTTTGAATGGCTTTGACCACTTGTTGAATTAGATTGTCCCGAGCTGTTCACCTAAGCAGAATGAAGTTTGAAGTTTAGAGGACCAATCAGCAGAAGCAGATTGGTCCTCTAAACTTAAGATCATCTCAGGAACCTTTCGAGTTAGCTGGACCGCTAGCCAACAGCATCAGAAACGAGTGCTGCCAGAGCTGAAGTCCGGTGGGACCGGCACTCACTTGGCTCACAACTCCCGGGCTACGCCGACGGACACGCCCGACCTGCAACGAAGAGAAAGTGGCTAGCTCCGTTAGCAGCAGGCCGACTGACGGCTGAGCCCACCGCAGCTCCTCATTTCAGTTTTAGATGTTATTTCAGCAGCAGCATTTTGAAAAAATAGGTTTCAAACGCACTCTTCAGAAAACCTATGTGCGATGTCACGGCGCGTTCGTCCAGTTCTTCTTAAACAGTCAGTGGTTCTAACTCAAAATTTGCTTTGATTCGTTTCATTTTTCTCCCTAACGGAAGTTGACACTCATTATGAACTAATGATTTAAATCTGCTACTTTTATGTCCTTGTTGGACTATGATGTCATTGATGTCTGCTCAGGTCACATGGTCTGCTTTCTCCTCCCGTAGACTTAGACACCAGCATGTGTTCATTCAGGAGGTTATTCTTGGTGTTCTACTATCACACCTACAGACTGAAAAACCTCTGGAAGTTACTGTCTACGCTCACAGGAGCGTAAAGATCTAAAATCCTAACTGAGACGGGGAAAAGCCATTTAAATGTGCTGCCTCCTTACACTTGGAATCAGCTCCAAACCCACCTGAGCCTCAAGGATCTGGTCTCATTACATGAATTTAAACATATTTCATATATTTTAGACGGCTGCAGATGCTCATCGCTTACCATGTTTACGATGACTCTCAAAAACTATCAATGTTTTTTAGGCCTTAATGTTAGCAGTTTGTTGTGTTTTCTGTAAGGATTTTAAGAATTAAGTTGACAGCTTGAGATAGGTGTGCATTGTTAATGCGGTGCGGTGAAACACTACCAGTAGCATGACTTATTAACATACCTCACGCTCCTATTTTTACCCTTGTTTTCTTGTGAGAGCATTATTTTCCTGGACTCTACCCTGAAGCGCCAGTGTGACGCGCAGATGGCTCATTTAAACGCCTACAAACACACAGTTGCACCTGCCATCGTGCTGATCTTCATATTCAGGGGTACGGCTGAGGTTCACCTGTCGGTGAAGAGCCGCCTCAGTGACTCACGTTTGCGTGGAAATCGTTGACTTTGTTGATACTATAGCCCGTCGTGTAACTTCAACCTAAATTAAGTCACACGTCGGGATGGTGCAGCGCTGCGTTATAATCAGTGGAGTGAGAGAATGAAGAGTGCACGGAGGGGTGCACGGAGAGAGCACGGGGAAGCGTGGTTACTTATTGCTGGGTTAATGGGGTGAGAAGGGACTGAATCAGCAGCATACCCTTGTACACAGGAAGGCAAACAAGCACTACGGATCAACAGCCTGCAACAGGAGGTCAAACAGATGGAGCCAAAGACCCCGGCGGGGGGGGGGGGGGGGGGGGGGGGGGGGGGGGGGGGGTGCTGGAAAGTTCTGGCTCTTTCCGTTCCTTGGCCTACATATAACCAAAGAAAACAGATCCACCCTCCCGTCCATTTTCTACACCTGCTTCGTCCTGTTCAAGGTGGTGTTTTCGCTTAAATCACTCCCAGACTTTCAGTGTCTGGTCCGTGGACGGTTTGGTTCTGGGTCAGGGGGCGGTCGCAATGGTGAGTTGGTATGAAAGCTCAGTCTTTGAGGATCTTCCAGTTTGTCGAGAATGTGAGAGAAAATAATTGAAACGATTGAAAAACGATGATCCTCGAAGAAAGATGGGAAGGGATGTCCTTCTAAAGCAGTGGTTCTCAACTGGTGGGTCTCGACCCAAAAGTGGGTCGCAGACCCGTTTTTAGTGGGTCGTGGGTCTTTGCCTGGGGAAGGAAATGCTAAAAAAAAAAAAAATGTGTCATTCATACTCCTTAACAGTAGATGGCGATAATGTCCTTTAATGCAAGTTGACACCCGCCAGTTTAAACCATAGAAGAAGACCTGCAGAGTTTGTTTCCATATGTTGAGCAGGTGAAACACAGATACAACAAAGAATATATGAGATATGGATTTTCTTATCTTGAAGACAAAGGTCAGATAAAACTATATATTTTGAGTTCTTTTTGAAACTACTGCTCAGTAGTTGCACTGTTTTATTTCATGTTTGTGCATAAAAGCACTGTTGAGTCTTAAAAATGGCTGTTACTAAAAGTATTTGAAAATGTTCTGATTGTTGATTTTGTCAGCTTTATGATTAATGCTTAAATAAGTGACAAGATAGTTTTAATATTTTGGAAATTGTTATATATATTCTAGGAAGTGGGAACTCAGCAAATGCTACATATTTGAGTTCTTTTTGAAACTACTGCTCAGTGGTTGTACTGTTTTATTTCATGTTTGTGCATGTTGAGTCTGTTAAAAAAGGCTGAAGTTACTGAAGTGAAGTGTTTTGGATTTAATTAAAATGGAGCTAATTGAGCATCAAAGGGAATATTTCCCACTTGAAGTCATTTTGGTTCACCAATAAACTTATATTTTTGTGTTGGCATTCTGTGATATTCTATTCTACTATCTCCGATTCAAACTGCACGATCTTTTCATTCAATAAATTTGAGAAATTTTAAAATTTTCCTTGGTTTGGGTCGCGGCTCGTCATTAAGGGTGATGTTGGGTCCTGAAACCAGACCAGTTGAGAACCACTGGTCTAAAGTATTCAAAGAACATGAATATGGAAGAAGAACAAGGTCCTTTTCATGAGAGAGAATTTTTGAACAGTTGGTGGTTAAGCTAATTGCCAAGCTAATTGACAAGAAAACATCCTTGGGTCATCTATGTGTTATTTTTACTTGTATCTTCTGTACCACCGCAAATTTGTATATTGTCCTCTCTGGCAAACAGAAATTAACTAATCATGTTCTAGCTACGCTTTACTGCAGACAAGGTCGTGTTTTTGGTCACAACTTACATTGGCTAATGTGTGTCTTTATTTCCAGGTTAGTCTCCGCTGATGGACGAGGACATGTGAACTCGAGATCACACAAGAGTTCAAGGATGACAGAAGATAAATCTGCTGGAACTCTAAACACACAAGATTCCTTCAGGTTCTCCATCACGTGGAAATAACATCATCCCTCACAATGTCGTCCAGAGGTGGAGATTCTCCAAACATCAGTGTGGCCATTCTCCACGGTGTCCTGAGCTCACTCCCCCCCTCTCCCTCCTCCACCCCACCAACCTCATCTTGCAGCATAGATGAGTCGTACAAGTACATCTTCCTCCCCATATGTTACTCTTTTACGTTCATCTTCAGCATCACCCTGAACTCCGTGGTCCTGTACCGGTCCTTCCGCCAGACCAAGCGCTGGAACGCCTCCCTCATATACATGGTCAACCTGGCCTCTACGGACTTCATGTACGGCCTGTCTCTACCGTTCCTCGTGGCCAGCTACATCATGCGTGACCGCTGGGTCTTCGGGGACTTCATGTGCCGCCTGGTTCGCTTCCTCTTCTACTTCAACCTCTACTGCTCCATCTTCTTCCTCACCTGCATCTCCGTCCACAGGTACCTCGGTATCTGCCACCCCATGAGAGTGATCACGCTGGAGACCAAGAAGGCGGTCAAGTGCACCTGTGTCTTGGTCTGGATCATAGTGTTTGCTTTAACCTGCCCTATCTTCCGGTTCGCCCAGACTGGTCGTTTGACGAGACTGGCGGGTACCGGGAGCAATATGACCACAAGTACTGATGACCCAAACCATGACTTGTTGTCGGAGAATGGTAACGTCAGCTATGGTAACTCGGTAGGGGTCACTGAGGAGTACCAAAACTGTTGGGATGATGCCATTGATAAGGAGTTTCTTGATTATGTCCCCTATGGAATCACGCTCCATATGCTGGGCTTTTTTCTACCATTTTCCATAATTGCTTGGTGCTACTCTCACGTAGTTCTGACCATATTCAGGACTCTGCATTCCCACTCAGGTCCAAGAGATGGAGGCCCAGCAGGAGTGGACAGAAAAGACAGAAGAAGCTCGGCAATGGTTGGAAGAGGGAACAATGGCCTGTTGAGGGCAGCAGGGAAAGGGAAAGATGAAGGGATTTCTGTTTTCCTCGGAGCTCATTCGCCGTACGCCAGTCGCAGGCGTAAATCTATCAAGACCATCATCACCATCACCCTGCTCTTTGCTCTGTGTTTCTTCCCCTTTCACGTCACCAGAACCATCGTCCTCCTGCTGAAAGTGTCCAGGAGAGTCCCCTGCCACACCATGACCACCGTCTCCATTTGCTACAAGATCACGAGGCCTTTGGCTTCGTTCAACGCGTGGCTCAACGCCCTGCTTTACTTCCTGACCAAAGACAAGGCGGGCGCCCACTGCTGCCAGGCGCCAAACACCACGAGTCATCAACACGACGGACTCCTGCTGCCCCTGAGGATGATGGGAAAAGCAGAGGGTGCAGGGGAGGCTGGGATGGAAGAGCACATTGACAATAAGGAGAATAAAGCATTTTACAGTCCAGCTTACACAAACAGAGCAAAAGTTAAGTATATAGTTGAATAATAGATAGATAAGTAGAAAGATAGATTGGTAGGTAGGTTGGTTGGTAGATAGGTAGATAAATAAATGGATAGATAGATAGATAGATTACTTAATCAAAATGACTACTGAGCAGGGGTTAGGTCTGTTGGGATTTATTTGTAAAATGTTGGAATATTGAGTTTTCAAAACTTTGTTCAAAGTCAAAGGTTTACATGCTCTTGGTTAATTATTGGTAAATTATTGAATTTGGCTCCACCATTTCAGGAAACCCTCTATGATCTTCTCACTATACATCTCACTTGAATTTTGGTCCATTCCTCCTGACAGAGCTGGTGGAGGTGTTTCTAACTTTCTGTAACTAATTTGATCAGTTTGATCAGGGTCATTGTCAGCGTGGAAGACCCATCCACACCAAAGCTTTACCTTTCTGGCTGATGTCTTGCGACGTTGCTTCCGTATAACTATGTAATCTTCTTTTACCAAGATGCTGTCTGTTGTGTGCAGTTCATCAGTCCCTTCGCTAGCTTGATGCTGCCACCACAGGGATTAAAGTATCCCAGCACCGTGCCGGATCTCCGGCGCCTGACTGTGATTCAGGGGGAAAAACACATACACAAACACGTAATCTCTGAGTGGTCTTGAACGCAGCATCCGAGGTGAGCCGGTGGTTGTTCGAGTGGAGGCAACATTCAAGTGGCGCTGGGCAGGATAGAGGACAAGGGCGGAGACGGTTAGCCGTTTGGGTACCAGAAGCTAAGGGAGCCTGGTACCTGTTTTTGTGTGTTGCAAGCTAGGCTATGCAACTAGCGGCTAAAAAAGCTCACCGGCCATAAAGCAGCTGTCCACGTGCTCCAACACATAAGCCGTTAACGGGGAGTAACAGCTACAGCGGACGTAGCGGCCGCCATGACTGATCTGTTTGTGACTTGAAAATACGTGTGTGCTCATTTTTTGCGGAACACGATTTATCATTTACGATCACTTAACCGCTCGTATATCTGTGTTAAAAAAAAAAAGTAGCTGTTGATAAAAACGCTTTATAAAACTGTCCGTTTCCACTCAGCAGGCCAGTTATATAAACACACGACAGCTCCAGAGTTCTAGAAACGTCTGTCTGATCAGCTCAAAGGAGGGATGTTTTCTCTGAATGTGGATGAAACAACCACTAAAACATGGAAAAAATACTGAATGTAGCGGTTCACTTTTTTAATGACGCATCCAGGGTAATAACATCTAATATCATAATAACTGCTTTTGCAAATATGTTAAAGAGGAGACAAGTCAAGACTAAATGGAATGTATTTCCTATCACTTATTTGCCATTGTTTTAACCACAAATGATGGAATAGTTGCAATTTATATGTTTTCTTTTGTACAAATTGCCCTTTACTGAATTAAATAGTTGCTAAATGATTCAGATTAATTGGCTTGACTCAGTTTCACATGATTTCACTTATAACCTTTACTGTCTGAAATTCACATTTAAATTGAAGGTCATCTTGTACATTACTAAGCACAATGCTAAAATGTTGTTTGCCAAATTGCCTGTAATGTGTATGCGTTGGATCAACTGGACAACAGTTCAGGCTCAGGATTTTTTTTTAACTTTAAGTCCTGCCACCATCATGCTAAATGTTTGTGATGATGTTCTGAGACCTTTAAAGTCGTACAGAGGAATTTTTGCCATTTTTAGCACTTTTGGTCCCTCTATAGGTGGTGGAGGTTAAGTGACTTTTACAGTGCTGTCTATTATTTACTGTTTGGTTTCTTCCTCACTATCTCGTTTTGTCTTCCATAATTACTTTCTCGAGCATCTTAGTCTCCTCTGGCATGACGTCCGTTGTAGCTCTGTGACTTAGCGTCATCTTTGTTGGCATGTGACCGAGACAGTTATATGACCGGGATGGGGTCTGG
Source organism: Hirundichthys speculiger (assembly GCA_018398805.1). Taxonomy (NCBI): domain Eukaryota; kingdom Metazoa; phylum Chordata; class Actinopteri; order Beloniformes; family Exocoetidae; genus Hirundichthys; species Hirundichthys speculiger. The sequence continues at coordinate 29,353 of JAGFBZ010000159.1, forward strand.
AATTAACTTTTCCTGGTTTTTTTCACCAATGGTTTTGTGAATTTTTTAGTACAAAGTGGCCTGGTACCCATTAAATATTAACACTGTATGGGTTTAACTGACCTCACTCTCGGTTTGATTTGTATTCAATATTAAACCAAATCCACTTACTCTTAAAACGAGCAAAAACCTTTTTCAAAAAAAATTACATGATAAAATGGGGTTATGACAAATACTTTTATCAAACACATGTATGCAAACAAGTTAGGCTTTTTAATAATAATAAAAGAGACCAATATTAGGAATTTACTTTGAATTAATTAAAAAAAAAAACAATATATAAAATTGTTGAATTTCCCTTCTGGGATTAATTAAGTATTTTTCATTTTCATTTTCAATTTATTTTCACATAAAATCAATCAGTAAAAGGGAGCAATGAAAAAAACCTATTTAAATAATATAAATCTATTTCAGATTAAATAAATAAACTGCTGATTAAATGGAAATAAAGTGCAAATTTAGAATCTAAATGCAAACATTTAAAGCAGTGATTCCCAAAGTGTGGGCCGCGGCCCCCTGGTGGGCCGTTGTGGTACTGCAGGTGGACTGTGAGAAGTCATTAAAAATAAACAAATTGTTTTAAATCCTCGATTTTTAAAAACAATATGTTTTAATTACTATAAAATATAAAATATTCATGACATGATTTAAAAAAATATATATTTATAGGTAATGAAACAAACCAACTGAGTGTTATTCTACTGTTAACTTAATATGACAAGAGTCACCTTATTTGTTGTGCGTATTGGCGCTTGTTAAACAACTGAGTGAAGCATTACCGCCACCACACGGTAAAAAAGCTACATGCAGTCTCGCGTCCCACAGGTGCAAAACTGTAAGTTTTTTGTGGCCCTCTGGGGGGCGTTGGCGACCCAAGTTTGGGTAGCGGCCCTGTGGTTAAGAACCACTGCATTAAATGACACTTATAATATACACTGCCTGGCCAAAAAAAAGAGTCTCCATCTGGATTTAACTGTACAAGCCTCCTATTGGATAATTACTGCATGGGCGATTATCTTTCAGCTGGAAACAAGTTATTTAACCCCAACTGCTGCAATGAGTTGCTTCTCATTTCTTAAACAACCATGTCGAAAGACACATCCCGTTTACCAACTTTTTCTCCTAAAATCGTGACTTGTTGTTTATAGTTCGAACAGATGTACCTGGAACCTTCAGGCATCTGGAAGGATCAGACTTGTGAAGGTTCCTGATTCTTCTCCTGATGGTTTGGTTGATGTCTTGAGCCAAGGCCCTTATGTTTGAAGGTGTATTTTAACACACAGGTCAACTCAGATGACATCAACTTCGTGGATGTAAACTTCTGACTTTGAATAATATTATAATAATATATTTTTTCAAATCTCTGGCTCATAATTCTGATGTTTTACTAATGAAGAATAACTTGGGAATCCTTACTTACCTAAAACAGGAAATGTTTCTTCAACTTTTCTGCCTTACTTGTAAAAAAAAAAAACAAAGAAGAAAAAAAAAGGTATTTTTCTAAATTGTATGTAAACATGTACTTTGCAACTATAAATGCAGTATGAATGCTAATATGCAGGGTGTATATTTAAAATGCTTTATATGTTAAAAGTGCTGCACTGGATTCATGAATTTTCCATATTTCATTGGGAAACAACTTACTTGAAAACTTGTTCACTGTCACACGTTATGGACAATTAACAAACGAGTGTCACGATAGAAAGTCTGGAAATACGTTCAAATGAGACCATGTGTGAGATGAAGTTGTTCAGATTTTATTTTTCTTTTCATATTTGTATGTTGCTTTCCATCTGATGTTTGCGCTCTCCCGTATACCTCCTCTGGAAACTGGGCTACAGCACACGTATGAAAACGGCTTAAACGTGTTGTTGTTCAACATGACTGCAGTCATTTCAAGCCGTGTTGGGATTGTGCTCAAAGTGAGTAATTTAAGCTCTGTATTTAAATGAAAGTCCTACAACTCCTGTTCCCAGAAGGCTGGGACACTGTAAAATGTAAATAAAAACAGAATGCAACGATCTGCAAATCTCATGCACTCACATTTTATTCATAATAGAACATATATAAAACATCAAATGTAGATATAGAGACATTTCACCATTTCCTGAAGAATATTAGTTCAGTCTGAATTTGGTGACAGCAACACATGACAAAACGTTGGGACACACCTGGAGAAACCTCTTGTAACTAATGACGTCAATTGTCAACATGATTGGGTATAAAATTAGCATCTTATGTCATCTTATTTATATAACACATTTAAACGAAAGTGCTTCACATAACCAACAATAAAGCTAAGCGAAATACAAGGGGCCTATACACTATAGGATTGTTGATGGTTTCCGCAATTTTTTCTTGTTTTTTTTATTATATTATATATTTCTGAAATATCCGCCAATAACTAAAGCCGCGGAACTTAAAGCGCGAATTGGCAAGGGATCACTGTATAATTTAATGCACCTAGCATCATTCCAGAGAAAGACTGGAGACCCGAGTGGACCTCTTCTCCCTACCCAAGGACCCGGGACCAAAGTCTTCTTTCTTAAAAAGCAGCTTCAATGGTAACGTAAAACAGAGCAGTTTATTTTCATAAGCGTGTTTGCTGTCAGTGCGTAGACGATGCAACTCTACATCCGTCTGCGTCTTCACCTCAGTCGTTGAGGGCTCATCCATCCTGACCATCCCATTCTTGACATCGTACCCAAGATTAATCAAATAGATATCGTACAGTTTGAGAGGTTTTTTGACTGATGGCGAATGGCTAGCTTCATCGCTTTTGCTACTTAGCACTAAGGATACCTGGGATAATTTCAGGGCCCTTCCAAGTTGTCTAACCAGAACACTAGCCAACATCTGTAACAAGCAGTGCTGAAACGAGAAGTAGCAGAATTAGCAGTCACTCGGCTGGCGACTCGAGGGCTATGGCAGTAGGCTAACCCGACCTGCCTGGCCCTGTTAGCAGCAGGCCCGCCAATATCTAGTCCCAGCAGACCTCCTCGTTTCAACTCAGGCAGCACTTGTTGTTTCAGTCGAGACATTTGAAAATGAGAATGTTTGGACAGTTTTAATCTGAATGAATATAAAGCAACATTAATTAGCATCAAAGGTTAGCATAAGCTAAGCCAGCCAAGCTAAAATAGCTAAATGTGACTGCAGGCCCAGCTAGTTTCTGGGCCTGCTTGTTCTGACCATTTGCAACATGACACCACACAGTAGAAGAAATAAAAAACAGGCTTCAAAAACACCCTTCAGAAACTTATGGGTGACATCACAGTTCAGCTCTTCTTATACAAACGATGGTTCACACGAGATGGACAAATGCTTTTGAGCCGAAGCAGAAAGAGGAAAAAGTATTATCACAGTTCTGGTCCAGAGCTACCAAGAGCGCTTGCTTTAAGTCACAACCTCAAGACCCACGGGCCAAATCTGGCCCATTACTTCATTTATCTGGCTCACAAGAGCGTGCAAAGACAATCATAATCTTATAACTAAACATTTTTGAAGACATTTTCAAGTGGTGCCAATGTGACTTGAGTTGATTCAGTAATGACATCAGAACCTGGAATAACTGAGGTGAGAACAGCCGGGAGCCTGTTAAGCAGATTGAAAACATTTCTATTTTACAACAAAAATGTGCAATTACACGATTTTACAACATAAAGTTGCTAATTTTTGTAAAAAAAAAAAAAAAAAAAAAGTCATAATTTTGTAAAATTAGCTATTTTTAACAAGAAAATTTGTGATTTTAGGACAGAAGTTGCCAAAAAAAAAAAAAAAAGAAGTTGCGGTTATACAAAATTCACAATTTTGAGACAAAGTTTTAATTTTGTGTCAAAAAGTTTGATTTTGCCAAAGTGAGTATTTTATAACAAAAAGTAATAATTTTTAAGTTTAAAAGTTACAAGAATAACTTGGTTTTAGAAAAAAGGTTTTGATCTAGCAAAATTAGCAATTTTAGAAGAAACATTTTATTTTTTGACAACAAAAAAGCTACAAAAATGGTATTTTACATGAAAATAAATTGTGAAAAGTGTCAATTTTATGACCAAAATTTATTTATTTTTTTTTTTTTTTACAATTTTTACTTTTTTTTTTGGAGGGGAGGTATTATAAAATTCACTATTTTACAACAAAAAGCTAAGGAAAAGATGCAAGGACAAAAAGTTTCAGTTTTCATAGCGTACTCCACTATAGTGGTGGTGCTTTGACACCAAACAGGGAGCTACGTATGCTGAGCTACGTATGCTGAGCTTAGCTTCCAAGAAAAGCAACAAAAGGACCGAATTAAACAGTTTTCCCATGTTTACGTGCTCCTTCATAAACCCTGCTGTAAGTCATTTCCAAAGGAGGTTTTTACCAGCTATAAACTAAAAGGTTACATTTACTTTTAACTCAAAAGCTTACTTAAAAAACACTAGACGTTATATTTGTCTGTTATCTGCTTGAGTGCATTGCATTAGTTTATTATTGTGGCGTAGATTATTATCAAGTCATCTTTAGGTAAATTATTGATTAATGAAAATTTGGTGTTTTCTATCCTTTTTTTACACACAGCATGTGTGGCAACATCAAATAAAAAATAACCGGAGGACTTTTTCCCCCTGAAAGCTTCATCTGGGTTCATGCAGTATCTTGATTTAAATTGAGATGTTCACTGTCATCCCATTTATAAAGTTTCAACTTCACTATAAAGTTTACTTTAAGTTTTGGGATTTGAGAATACAGTTTTATTTGACAGTTAGTTGCAAAGGTAGCACCGTTGACTGTAAATGTGGGGCACACGCACATAAACGCACACCGCTCTCCCCCCTTCTCCCCCCTCCCCGCCGCTCTGGACGGTTAGAAATTCAAATCATAACCGCCTTGCGTAATCTCCCGTCCTGCACCGCGGCCTCGAAAAGCCCTGACTTTTTTAACATTAAAAAATAAATAAAAATCGGAGAAGCGTTAAAAATCGAAACCGACGGCGGGGCTGAATCGCGCTGGTCGGAAGGCACATTTTGATGTGTGTGAAAAATCGCTCGGCTCTCGTTTGAATTTCTATTTATTTTTTTTTAACGCGTGTGACGGCTGGTGGAGAGCAGAGGAGCGCAGCCGTTGGCGCCACTTTCAAATCCTCCACTGACACAGAATGAGAGCCCGGCTTCAAACACATTTACACAACACTTATCTCCTACTTTTACACTCTTATTTACACATCCGCGCTGTTTTCACCTCACTGTTCTGTTGGACATTTTTTCCTTCGCGAGGTAAGCTTATAATTATTATTATTATTTTATTATTTTTATTTAATGCTGAGTTTTTCTTCTTGTGTTCGTGTGGTGGACAGTTTATTGTTTTGGGGCTGTATTTTTTTGGGGTGAAAACTGTCATCGGAGTTAGTGGTACCGGACGGGTTCGGGGTTTTGTAACCGTCCCGCTTTCAGGCTCCGCTCGACTTTGAGCCGAAGGCTGCCGAGCGGGGGACTCGGCATGACGGAGAATGCCGAGCGGGGACTCGGCATTCTCCGTCGCTTAAAAGCGACTCCGGAGCTCTTTATCCTTAAAAGACTTACATCGGAGCGTTTGTTATAAAATCTGTAAACAAAAGAGTTAAGCGGAGAAGTGAGGGAGCGGAGCGCGCGGGCGGGGACCCTCCCACAGCCACGGCCCCCTCCTCGGAGACCCCAGCCCACCGGAGCTGCTCGCGGCTCCGCGGTGAAGTTGGTTTTAGGTTGATGGTCTGATTCGCTTTTGATCCTCCGCGATCGATCGGTGTGTGAAAACACGTGACCCAATGACGTCACACCTAAGCCGAAAGTAGAACTATAAGAGACGCGGCATCTCTTTTGCATTTTAGATTTTTCTTTATATTAATAATTGTGTTTTGAAGCAACATCTTTGATTTTTTTATATATTGTATGTAGTTAAAAAGAAGTGTTGCAACCATGTGACCCAGTGATGTCAAACCTAAGAGATGGTTACCACTTATATTCTTTTAATCACATTTAGATCTTTTGCTTATATGTAATATTTTAATGTAAATAGTTTTGTTAAAATAATGGTTTTCACAGCTGAGGTCTCTTGCATTTATAATCATCTTTTATTCCGTTCTTTTTGATGTTTTTTTTAAAAATAGAAATTAGTTTTTTACCATGTGATGAGTGATGTCAAAACAAATTGTAGCACTATAAGAGACAGATAAGACACATCTGGATATTTAGTTATTATTTTTATCTATATATTTATCTATTTGGACATGAGATCATTTGCACAATTGTCATTATGATTTAAATTAATCTCTTTGTTTTAATTTTCATGTAGTTATCTGTGAGCTTTTCTGCATTTTCATAATTCTGTTTTAATGGACTGACATTTTTTAATTTGTCTTATCTAAAACAACTTTTTAAACTGGGTGATATTACAAAGAACAGGGCTTTCTCTATTTTACAGTAAATTATTTTATAAAATATATTAGATTTTTCTGGCATTTTCAACCGTTTCTAAACCATGTGAGACAAATAAACCTCATTTTAAACACACCTCCAATTTCATTCCTTTTTTTTTCTTTTCATTTTTCACACTGGATGACCCAGTGATGATAAACCAAGCTGTAATTGAGACAACTAAGTCAGACCTCATCTTTATTTGATTTAAGAGCTTAATTTTTTATATTATATTTACATAGGAGGCCAAATAAAAGTCATGTAATTTTTGTTAAGTTACAGTACTGCCAGGGTCAAACCTGAGCAAGACGAGCCATCATTTACTGCGTCTGACTCTCTTTTATTATAATAGTTTTTATATCATTAATTGTATATACCTTCATATATATTTATATTTTTAGTAGTATTTAAAGGAAGTGAGATATTAGACTCTGTGTCGGTATTGAGAGCTTCTTCTTGACATCATCCATTTGTAGATTGAATAAATCGTATTTAATTGTACTACAGTTTCACAGATATATTTTTTCCTTTCAGTATTGATCGTAGTTCAGACGTAAACTTTAAGCTCATACGAGCATCACTCTGAGAGGGAAAAATGAATTACAAAAATCCATAATAATATAATAAACTGGAGGAGACGCTCAGCTGCTTTAGAAACGGCTTTGACTGGTTTTTTTTTCTTGTAAAACTACGATTCAGTTTACGTTTGAAGCCGGTGGGTCACATGGTCTGGATGCTATCGATCAGCAGGATCTGAAGCGAGCTTCTGTCCGTTATCCAACCTGAAACCAACTTCACGGAGGTGTCCGACGGGCTGAAATCTAAAGCACATCCTGCTCAGAGAGTTTCTAGAAGATTCCCATTAAAGCTGGGTGATTCTAGAACCATCCTCATCTAGAAGCTACACGAGGATTAACCGGAACGGAAAACTGTGGAACATGAATACACACATTAAGTTTGGTCATAAACATACCACTAAAATTTAGAAATGACACTTAATTTATTAACTCTTTAAAAATGAACAGATTCTGTGACTCCCCCTTCAAAAACAGTAAAAATCATTGCTTTTTATTGGGCTGATGGAATAAATCCTAAAAACAAGAATAACAAACAATTCAAAAAATTACTTATTAATGTTTTTTAAAGAAATGTAATCATTTAAATTGAATAAATGAAACGAGAAAGGGATTAAACTAAAAGCCAAACCTCCATGATTTTCATCAGGAGCTGTTTTTTTTTTTTCTTTAGGAGGAAATCCTTCAGAGCTTCTTCAGTCTTTGTCTTTATTTCATTTATTCCGGTAATACCCCCCCCCCGTCCTCTTTCTGATCTCCAACTTTCAGCTTTCAGTTTGCTGATATTTCAATGGTGTAATAACAGAGGACGTTTTTGGTTTTCTGGACTGGCGGGGGAATAAACGGGTCAGAGCCGTACGGACCGGTGGAAGGTGAAGTAAGTCCACGTCGAACAGCAATCAAAACATTTGGACCAGTAAACTTAATCCAACAGTTGGAACGGCATCAAACGCTCTCAAAGTTATGAAGATAATGAAGGCTGAGTGGCTAAAAATAAAGCTGCTGAAGCTCCTTTCTGAATAAATGTATTCATGCTGCTGATTACAATCCTGAGAAATAACATTTTAATTTATTAAAGTCAGAATCAGATCAGAGCTTTGAGAAGTTCTTTTTAACAACATTTAATCCTCCACTTCTTTAAACTATGTTATAGGACAGATCTACAAATAAAAAACTACTCAGAAAAGATTTTATGTTTTCACTAGTGTCATTATATACATGCTAAGAATATTTTACAGAAAATCTCAAAACCTTTATTTAATATTAAAAACTGAAATGTCCAATAGACGGGTTAAAAAAAAGAACGACTGCACTTTAGTAGGTAAATATGAATATTTAGAGTCTATTCTTAAAGAAAGATGATGTATAGATATTTATAATTTGTTCCACTGGTTATATTTAAAGAAAATACACTTTAGAAGTATTTTTAAAAATACAAACCTATGACACCATCTCACTTTTAAATACTATAATCCAGAGTTTTAAGTTGCATCTTAAAGATTTCCCACTATTTAACTATTTAAGTCGCGTATTGGCCGAGATCAGGCTACACTGACATTTTTTGTACAAGATGACTAAGAGGAAAGTTGCATTTTCTCAGTCCTGTTACCAAAACTCGTAGGGGGGAAAAACAGCAGCGAACGTAACAGGAATGAGTTTTTAGCATAGTATTAGCAAATGCATAAAACATAGCATTCACGCTGATAAAGAGGATACTGAGCACATCCAACCGATTAAAAAAAAAAAAAAAAATAGGTAACAGGACAGCAAGTTGAGATTTACCTTGTTAGTGCGAGTTTCCATGAAATATACAGACTACAAAAATGGAGAACTTACTTTTGACCTTCCCATGACCTTCAGATGATCTAAATGATGCAACTTCCCGTTGAGCTCGTGACCTAAGGAATGTTCTAAATTTTTCAGGAGGAGGGGAGGGTTATGGTAACAGCACTGAGTGAAAACCTGGGGAGCTGACTAAAATGTGCATTTTAACTAAAGCATCATTAGTTTTTATATAAAAAAGTATATTCAGAGCACATGTGATGTATAGGATAACAATTCACGATTAATATACAATTCAGGGGACGGCCCTTTGATTGAGAGCATATAGTTAGCTCACATTACTTTAACTACTTCAGTTTTCAAATGAACGGGGAATTTAAATAGTAGAATTATGAGCAGAAACAGTGGGAAAAATGGTTTCTGCTCATAATTCTACAATTTAAATTCCCCATTAATATGGAGCCCCGTTTGGGTCATAATTCAATGAATAAATGAGTCTATTTTTATGAAATACGTATCCATTATTATGAAATATTTCCCATTATTATGATAATGGTTTCATTTTTCATAAGAATGAGCTTTTACATAATAATGGCTGTGTTTTTCATAAGAATGATTTGTGTGTCAATCACAGCAGAGAGGGCGGAGCCATTAATGTGATTGGCTGCTCTTTCATTCAGGCATAAACAACAGAACAGTGAATATCGATAGTGGGCGAGAGGTGCAGTGTATATACTCCAGGCCAGTAGGGGGCAGAATGCACCTCAGTTTACGGTTTAAAAGTACGGTTAAAAGCCATAGCTACAATCGGACTAGGAGCGCACCTTGATGACGCCACGGCCCGCTGCTAACGGGACCTCACGGCCAAAACTAGTCGATGTCAGAGCGTAGAATGGAGAAGGATCAGCCAATGAGCGTGCAGGTCAACCATTGGTCCCGCCCACTGGCAAAATGTCATTATTATGTAAAAGCTCATTCTTATGAAAGGAAGCCATTTTGAAAAAAAAAAAAAAAAAAGCCATTCTGAAATAAACTATTATGCATTAAACTAAAATTAAATAATAATAAAAAATATATATTTCATAATAATTACATTTTTTTTCATAATAATGGATACGTATTCCATAATAATAAACGCCTGTATTTCATAATAATAGACTCATTTATTCATTTAATTATGACCCAAATGGGGCTCCATACATTAAAGGCTAATCTGCAGTTTTGCAAATTCCCAGTTTATTCCCATTAATTTTCAAATATTCCTGTTGATTCCCATGTAAGAGTTTAATTGTTTTAATTTTTATAAATTCATTGACCCTCAGGAGGTGAGTGTAGACGTGTTCAGGGAGGTGCAGGTCGGTCCGGTGTCGGTCCTGAGCTCGGTACTGACCCGTGGGTGGACCGGTGATGGAGTCCAGTCTGGTACTGGAGGGGTCCAGGACTCTCTTACTGTGTCCAGTTGAAGGTTTGGACATTGAGTGGTCTTCTCTCACGTGCACTGCGTGCGTGCATGTGTGTGTGTGCGGTGGGGGGGGGGGCAGGGCGTCGGTGTGGTCCTGGTAAACACGTGTGGTTTCAGAGCAGCACTTTCAGCTCCGTGAAGGCCGGCCTCCTTCCTGTTGAGCTCATCTTGTGAGCAAATTACAAGAGGAAACACACCAGAGTACGTGCACAGCTGTGCGTGCGCTGCCCGGCGTGTTAACGCGGGTCTCGTTGCGCGCGCGCGGGCGCGTGCACGTGCACGTTTAGGGGTGCTGTTTACCTCCACCTGGTCTCTGCTGGTGGTTTGAGATTTTATTTCACAGGTGTAGCAGTGAAAGTGTGTGTGTGTGTGCGTGTGCACGTGTGTGCGCTCCTTCTCAGAAACACACTTTCTTCACTCCCCCCCCCCTCCTCCCCCCTCAGCGTGACAGCCGAGCTGCTCGGCCTCCCGCCGCAGCCCCCCCCTCGCATTCCACATCTGAATTTTTTTTTCTTTCTTTTTTTTAACTACCAAACGGCAGCTTCGGGCGACCCCTCGCCCCCCCCACCTGTCACGCACACACCCGGGGGGGGGGGCGCGCTCGTATTTTTTTCAGATTTTTTTTCGGCGCCCATCAGGGCGTCGGTTCAGCTCGTAGAAAGCGAGCGCCGGGGGGGGGGGGGGGGGGGGCTGCAGGTCCTTCCTGCCGCCGAGCCTCGCCACTGAGTCAGAGCGCAGCTCGGGACCCGGCGAGGCAGACGGAGACGGTGGAGATGTGGGGGGGGGGTGGGGGGGGGGGGGAGAGCTGGGGGGGGGGGCGCTGAGGGCCGGGGGTCCGGGACCCCCCCGCCGCCCCCCCACGCTGACGGGAACAGGAGCCCTGACGGGCCTCGGTGTGACTCCATGTGACCGGGTGGAGAGTGTGTTTCTGCCTTTTTGACCTTGTCATCCTGTAGATTACATGCACTGAGAGTGTGTGTGTGTGCGTGTGCATGTGTGTGTGTGTGCGTGTGTGTGTGTGCGGCTCATTCAGGTTTCTGAAGACGACGTCCATCTGCTGACGGTTTCTGTGGTTGGTGTCTTTGCTGCTGCCTCCATCTCTTTATTTCTGACGGTAAGTAGCGTTTATTTTCCTCCTTAAGATGGCCTCTGTTTCTGTGAAACCCCCCCCCCCCCCCCCTCCTCTCCTTCTTCCTCCTGTCATTCACCCCTCCTCTGTTTCACTGCTTTTTCTTAGTTTTTTTTTTGTTTGCTTTTTTTTTTTTTCCTCTTTTAAGCGACACTGGAAGCCACCTTCCTCCCTGATAGACTTCTGCCTGGAGGCCCCACTTTATCTTTACTCAGCCTTTAATTACTTTTTCTCATTAAGCAGAGTCTTTCTGCTCTTTTAATATCAGCATTTTTAAAATTTTTTATCCAGATTTCCTGGAATTGGGAATTGGAACTGGGTGTGTTCAGGTATAAAAATCCCCAAGATACCGACTCTTTTCATTTCCTTTCTCATTTAAATAATATGTTTTAACAGTTGAGTGTATTAACAGAAAACACCATCATTCTACAAAGAGGAAAAACAGCTTATTTATAGAAATTGAGGTAAAATGTTCAGTTAATTGTGATATTCTGGCCTGGACAATCACAATATCATTCTTAATTTTGGTCAACATGCTATAATTCTGATATTGTTATGAATCATCTAAAAACAGAGAAACTTCCAAGAATGACCCAAAAACCCTCATCCAATAAAACTATGGAATATTTTAGAAATAAAAATGGTAAAAAAACGCCAATCAATGTTCACCATTTATTAAAATTTGTCACCAAGAAATGAGGTGCAGGCGTGTTTAAAAGTCAAATCATCATTACTGAAACTATTTCTTTTGTGATATATATTTACAGAGTTATTGTCCAGCCCCAGGAGACGTGATGATTGTATTTTTAGATAAAAATTGATTGTTTTTTTTTTTTGGCACTGGTGGCCTTTATTTGAAAGTGAAGCAGAGACAAGAAACAGGGTCATCCGGGCCGGGAGTTTATGGGCCGGCCCATAAAAATGGATTTAAAATAAAAATAAAATTTTGGTTCCTACTTGTCCAGTGTTGGGATGGCTACAACAAAGGATTATTTTTGATTAATCATTAATACGTCAATTATCTTTGTTGATCAATGTATTAGGAGGTTTAAACAAAAAGCCATTTCTATGAAATTAGAATTAACTTTAAGATTTTATTTTTCAAAAATTAATAAATACATTTCAATAAAAACACTTTTTAAAAATAAAATTCTTCGATTCACGCATGTGCGTAAACTCTTGTTTATAAAATATATGTCATTAAGAATTACATACATATAGGAATTTTACAAAAACGCCCTTTCATGACCATGACTAAACAAGTCAGTGTTTAGACTAGACCAAGACTTGGTTTCAGTTTCATCCGAAGGAATATTTGCTTACTTTGATGAAGCGTCGCTCAGTTGCAGTGATCTTACGAACCTGCTGTCGGCTAAAACCAGAGCAAGGGTGAATTCCAATTCCTCCCTTAACCCTCAATCTCAACCCTCAATCTCTAAAATGCGCGCTCCCGCTAAATCCAAGTGCTGTCCCGATTCTTAAAACGCCAAGTTGAGGAACGATTTTGAGGGCTGTATCGCCCTCAATATTGAGGTTCTCCGGTACCACCCTTGGAAGTAAGGGCTACCCAGAAGGCACTGGGTAATTTAGCATATTCGAAAAGGATGGCCCAAAATAAAGCTAGCTACAAATGTAGTTCTTAAAGATATAAATTAGGGATGCACATGGTTAACCATTTAACCGTTAACCAATAACAGTAACTCTAACCGATTAATACTAACGGTTAATTTTGTTTTTAAGCTAAGTAATTCAATCAACTCATGGGGGCGTGTCGACAGGTGCAACAGGCTTCTGATTGGTGAATTCTACATCCGCGTAGAAAAGAGCGCGTCATTGAAAAAAATGAGGAAGTACCCACATCTGTACGATTCTGGTTCTCCACGCTACAAAGACAGCACATATTCTAGTAATTCATGGAGGGAGATAGCGATGAATGTGGGTCTGGATACGACCGAGACGGTGAGGAAGTGGAAAAACGCAAGAGATAAGTTTAATAGGTTTAGCTAGTACGTGAATGTCGCTCTTGCGTTGTGGCGTGGAATAACATAGCGGAGACCACGCTAGTATAAATCAAAAGTGACGGCGGCATCTCTGCGACAAGCTGACGGCGACACATTGCCGCGAGAGTATACACGGGGAAGTGTCCGCATGCGTCCACGACAACTTGCGCAACATTGCGCCAGCCAACCATCCCGGACTTATCTGTTAACGGTTGTTAATCGTTAAAGGGTGTCGGTTAACGGTCATGAAAAAAATCCAAAATGTGCATCCCTAATATAAATGTTACGAAACTATCTTGTCTTTGACATATATCTATATATTATCTTATTCTTCTTTTACTTCTTCTTCGTCGTCATTTTCTTGACAGACTGGATGTAGTTTTGGCCTAAGGCCGCCCCCCACAGTCTGAAGATGTAACTGCACTCCAGGGGTGTCCCATTTCAAGATAGCCCTGACACTTCCTTTGGAGGGCCAAGATTGAGGGTTAAGGGAGGAATTGGAATTGGCCCAAAGCAAGTTGCAGCTCCCGCCCCGGTCGGATAACCGGGAATTGTTTATGGTGCTACGTCGCATGTCGATATTGATGAAACTAGCTCACAGAGATGCAGTGAACAAACAACTCGGTTGCACAGGTAACGGAAGTGCCGTGGTTCGGTTTTCCTCGCAGTTTTGGCCTCTTGAAGTGGGACTCTTGAGAACGCTGCCTCCTCGGCAGGTTTCATGAAATTACAAGTTTTTTCGAAAGTGTCGCGATCACATGATAATCTTTCAGTTGTCTGGGCATAATTAATCGATTAATCGATTAATCATTAAGAATTTGGCCGAAGACATTAATTTTCGTCGATGAACGATGAAAGTTTTTTTTTTTTTTTTAAACAATCTGAATGTAGGTTATCAGTGCACGTCCTCAAACAATGCGATGCATTTCACTGTGCCACCGATAGAAATTTGCCACCAGGGGGCAACATTTCACCATCACCCTACCCTGGCTGGCCTCAGTTGTTACATGCGAGCTTCTGTAGGTCCTCGCCTAATCATGAAGCGGTCGTGGTGAAGTGTGGCGTGGAACCATTTTAGTTTAGAAAATGACCAAGTGTACTGCAATCACTGCAATGCTAATTACAAATACAATTAATCGACAACGACAATGATGTATCACTTGAACAACGCGCATCCAAGCCTTGTAAAGAACGATGGAGGCGGTTCATCTCTATCTCAGCCTAGCCTAGCCTAGCCTAGCCTCAACTCAGTGTTAGCACGGACCAGAAGGAGCTGCAGTGCACATCGAGCACACAACAAGCGCATCTTTTTAAGAATCTTTTTAAGAAACAAAAAGCCTATAATACATTGAAGATTAAAGCCACATTGAAGAATTACATTCTGTACCTAGATCTCATGGCCGACTTTCTGCCAACTCGATGTATTGTGTTTTAATTGATGCTGTCCAGCTGAGCTCCAGCATTAAAATAGACTTGACGTGTATATTTGGCTGACCAGAAGGGGCCGTACTTCTGGGATGCTTCTAAACCGGCCCGTGATGCCTCTGGTGAGGCTCGTTGACTAGACTGGTCCCAGTTCCCAGTGGCTGGAACGGCAGTTCTGCGTCCTGTGGGGGATCCAGGTGAGATGCTCGAGAAAGTAACGACGAAAGAGGAAGAGACCAAACAAAAGTGCATCTGAGACGTTGTTACCTCTGCCTGTAGGGTGGCCCAACAAAAAGCTAAAAATGGCAAAACCAGGAGCCCTGAACCAAGGCTGTGCAGACACTTGACCGTATTTTCTGAACCGTATATAAGTCGCACCTGCCAGAAAATATGTTGTGAAGAGGAAAAAAATATATCCAGGTCTCAGGGGTCAATAAGAGCAGGTGATAATAGCACCGTTGATGAGCCCCTTCAGCAGCAGCTGTTCAAGGACCCATCTGTGGACTCGTTCCTCTAGCTGTGGACTCGTTTCTCCTCCTCGTCTGTGGACTCGTTCCTCCATCTGTGGGATCTGTGGACTCGTTCCTCCGTCTGTGGACTCGTCTGTGGACGTTCCTCCATCATCTGTGGATCTGTGGACTCGTTCCTCCATCATCTGTGGACTCGTTTCCTCCGTCTGTGGACTCGTTCCTCCATCATCTGTGGACTCGTTTCCTCCTCCATCATCTGTGGACTCGTTCTCCGTCATCTGTGGACTCGTTCCTCCTCTGTGGACTCGTCTGTCGTTTCCTCCGTCTGTGGACTCGTTCCTCATCATCTCGTCTGTGGACTCGTTCCTCCGTCTGTGGACTGTGGACTCGTTCCTCTCGTCTGTGGACTCGTTCCTCCGTCTGTGGACTCGTCCTCCTCCGTCTGTGGACTCGTTCCTCCTCTGTGGACTCGTTCCTCCTGTGGATCATCTGTGGACTCGTCCTCTGTGGACTCCTCCGTCTGTGGACTCCTCGTTCCTCCATCATCTGTGGACTCGTTCCTCCTCCTCTCGTCTGTGGACTCTGTGGACTCTCCTCCGTCTGTGGACTCGTTCCTCCGTCTGTGGATCATCTGTGGACTCGTTCCTCCCATCTCTGTGGACTCGTTCCTCCGTCTGTGGACTCGTTCCTCCGTTCCTCCTCCTGTGGACTCGTTTCCTCCGTCTGTGGACTCGTTCCTCGTCTGTGGACTCGTTCCTCGTCTGTGGACTCGTTCCTCCATCATCATCCGTCTGTGGACTCGTTCCTCCATCATCTGTGGACTCGTTCTCCGTCTGTGGACTCGTTCTCTCCTCGTCGTCTGTGGACTCGTTTCTCCATCTGTGGACTCGTTCTCCCGTCTGTGGACTCGTCTGGTCGTTCCTCCATCTGTGGACTCGTTCCTCCTCTGTGGACTCGTTCCTCCGTCTGTGGACTCGTTTCTCCATCTGTGGACTCGTTCCTCCATCTGTGGACTCGTTCCTCCGTCTGTGGACTCGTTTCTCCATCTGTGGACTCGTTCCTCCATCCTTTGTATTTCTGAAATACTTTATTCACTAAAACAGAAATGCACTTCTATAAAATACACATAAAAAGAAGCTACAATTAACTAACAGCAATTCTAAAACAATAATAAGGCTCTAAGTCATTACTGTAGTAATAAAATGATTTTCTTTATTTCTATTGTGTTTAATTATCTGTTTTTATTTTTCCGCTTTTATTTCCAGTTCACCATATCAGGATAAACATTTCAGAGCTTTTATCCAGAGAACCTTTGTTCTGTAGAACTTTATATAGTTTGTTCAGTCTACAGAAGAGGATCAGAGCCACATGAGAGGAAACACGGGAAAAACTAAAGAAAAGAAAATATGAGCACATCTGAGTGAAAGTGTTAATAATCTGACCAAACTAAACAGCTGCTGTTGGCAAAAGAAATACACTTGATTTTTACCCCAAATCATTAAAGTACCATCTACTGTAGCGTCTGTACTGAAGAGATGCTGTTTCAAAGAGATTTAGCTTTTTTAAATTTCTGTGGCAGCTGCTGACAGTTGAACTGGAAGTGAAAGGACAATAGATTAGAGCTAGCAGCTAATGACAGCTAACTAGCAGCTAATGATAGCTAACTAGCAGCTTCTGACAGCTAACTAGCAGCTAATGACAGCTAACTAGCAGCTAATGACAGCTAACTAGCAGCTAATTAGCAGCTAATGACAGCTAACTAGCAGCTTATGACAGCTAATGACAGCTAACTAGCGGCTAATGACAAGAAAATTGTCTCAGTTCTCTTCTTTTTTAACAATACTTTTTGTTCTTAACCTCTTTATACCTGCACAGCACATGACTGGAAAGTGGAAACTGTTTTATCAACTTTCAAATCTGTCAAATCCTGTTTTTGTTTTTTTCTTTTTCTTTTTTTACAATAGTCCTACTGCCCTCTTTTCAATAAATCAGTACAGTATCAAGATTTTTTTTCCTTTAGTACTTAACAAGTCAACTTTACTTTAAGCCTAAACTAAGGCACTATACAAACAATAAAACTGGTCTTATCAGAGAATGATTTTTTTTTAATTATTATTCCTGAGGTAGCTCAGCCAGTCACAAACTAAGGCATTTATTTTTTGTCTGAACAAAAATGAAATACCAATTTTACCAATTTACCCTACTGGCCAGAATATAGGACAACTCTGATTATAAGACGACTGCTATTTTTCAAATATCATGTTTGGAAAATAAAAATATTATGAAGACAATAAGGTTATTCATAAAACAAAATTTTATTGTACAATTACTACAGAAAAAAATCACACAGATAACATGCTGCTTAGGGCTGTAGCGATACACTAATCTCGCGATACGATATGATACACGATATTTGGCTCACAATACGATATATATCGATATTCATCTTACAGTACATTTACGTAAGATTTTAAAGGGACAAAGTGATTTTGGTGACATCTTGTGAGTGTTCCAATGACTTTGTTTGAATTAATTGAACTGAAAGCATCAGTTACACATTATATGGCTGACAGGCAGCTTGCAAATGCTGGACAAAATGAATAAAAGATGTGTTGAGAAAAATAGTTTCATTTATTTAAACAATGCAAATTGTTCCTTGCAAGCTTTTAAAAGTGGGACACGGGGGTTTTGAAAGGAGCTTAGAATATCGATACCCACGGCTGAAAAATGTATACTCTCTGGGGATATAAAATATTGATATATATTGCAGAATCGATAAAATCGCTCAGCTCTAATGCTGCTGTATTATTAAACATTTGAATGATTTCATCTTTTTTTGTTAGTATGGTACCATACTGAAGGTCAGGTACGTGTCAGGTTTCTATGTTATTGAGGATCAAGGTATAGAACTATTTAATAAACTTTATTCTCTTAAATCTGAGACTATGGGCCCAATCTTGTGCCAAACCTCCTAAAGCTGCTATTTAGGGATAGCAGGTAGCAGGAGGGGCGTTCCCCTCACAAAGAACGCAATCTTCCACCTCCCGAAACCTGCGATATTACCTGCGCCAACGCTACATTATGCATGGGAGTGGTTAGGGCGTTCCACCTGTTTAACCAATCAGTGCGTCAGTAGCTATTGCCTTTAAGAGCAGGTTGCGCTACCCGCTAACTGCTATGGAGCGTCTTTTCACCCAGATCAGCGCAGCTCTCATGTGGGGCTCGTCTGGGACTCTGCTGTAGAGCTTCCTCCTCTTCTTTCCTCCTCCTCCTCTACATAACTAGCTCTAACTAATGTGGAGCAAATGATTTAATCATTTCTTTTGTACTCCAAGAAGTTTCAACAAACTGCTCAGAAAAATAGAGCCAGTGAGCTTCCAGGAAAGCATTTCTTAACTAGAAAATCACTCCAAGAGCGCAGACCTCCACAGCAAACATCTGGATGAGATCATGCCACAGCTATACAGACATCATCTGCCCTTAAGAGAATAATAACGTATGAAAGTAATACAGTGATGCATAATCGAGAGGTAGAGCCGGTTGTGCAGTCCTACATGTGACTGGGTGGACGCGCAATGACGCGATTTAGACGCGCTCTTTTACCCGCCGACATGCCGGTTGCGCTTTCCACAAACTCGGTATCTTGTGGTACCGGTATCTAGCGGATTTAGGATAGAGGGTAGTGGGTGGTCAGACCACCACTACCCTCTATCCTGACCCCGCAATCGCAAGATGCCGAATTTGTGGAAAGTGCAAGAGACACGCCCATTGCCGCGCCTACAATGTGAGTAAGGGAGTCGGCATAATGGGTGGCGGCCTTAGGGAGCGGAAGATTGCATTAGCGGTTGGCGGAGGTTCCTAAATCAGCAATTTGCGGGTAGTGAGAGCGCAGACCTCCACTAAACGCAGCAAATATCGAAAATTTGAAAGTGATCCAGAATCCAGGATTTCTTCCGGATCAAACCCAAAATGAAATCAGTTCTTCCTTTTCACATTTCTGACAACTCCTGAAAATTTCATCAAAATCCATCCAGAACTTTTAGAGTTATCTTGAACACAGACAGACAGATAAACGCCGACAAAAACATAGGTAAACACAGTTCGTTTACCTGGTTGCTGGGTTACGCTCATACAGACAAGGGGCCCTCCTAGCCAATGGGATGCCAGGAAGATGCTAAGCGATAGCCAATGGCAGAGCAGCTCGGACGCACCGCTTTCAAACCGAGATACAGAGCTGACGAGTATGTTTTGTAGCAAGAGGCAATATTTTCCCATTGGTGCGCTTCGTAACCTGAAAATTTCGTACGTAGAGGCGTTCGTAAGTAGAGGTACCACTGTATTGCCCAGTTTTTTTTCCACACCCTACTGAGTAGTCAGTAATCTGGATGTGTGCTGGGATCTCTGGGTAAAATCCACAGGGGAATAAATAAATTCAGCCGTAGCACTAAATGGATTGTTTTTGTCCTGTTGCAGCTGGACTGAAGGTGGTGGACTCAGGTGTTCGGAGTGTCCGGGGTTCGCTCTAGCAGCACTTCATGTTTTGTAGAAATGTGTTTGAACGGCTCCAAATCATGAGGTGCTGCCTCCGTGAGCTCCGGGGATCCACGCTGTGGCGTCTCCTCTCCACGTTGTCTTCAGGTCGGAAGAGAAACCTGCTTCATCCACCTGGCAGGTATGAGGCTCGGTTATCTTCAAAAATACAAAAACCAGTCAAAGTGTTGAAAAATGAGACTTAAGAGATTTAAGTAAATGACTGAAGTTTTCTTCTTGTTATTTTCATTGATGGTCTGGTGGAGATTCCCGCTGTCTCTACCAAAGATAACACATAATCCCCTAACCCCAACCCCCACATCATCCAGGGTTGGTTGTTTTGTCAGTGATGAGCTCAAACCCCCAAACTGAAAAGGTGCCACTTTCTACAAAAGTTGGCAAAGATGGACAGAAGACCTCCACTCTGTGGACAAATTTGTGAGAACCCCCCCCCCAGACAAGGTGCGCCGTGAGAGGTCATTAAAATTAAACAAATATGTTTTAAATCCTCGATCTTTTTAAAATATGTTCTTAATTACTGTAAAATATTAACGACATGATTAAAAAACATTAAGAAGTAACAAAACAAACCAGTAAAGTGTTATTCCACCGTCATCTTAACTTAATATGACAAGTGTCACCTTATTTGTTGACTCCTTACATTAATGTCAGAACGTAGCTTCTAATCCTGAATGTTGATCACAGTTGTGATTAATTTCGGTGGGCTGAGGAGATTTTTCACATTTCAAATTGGGCCTTGGTATTCTGAAGTTTGGGAACGGCTGCTATAAAGTCTTCCAACGTTATTTCCATCCTTTACTCCACGTCACATGGTAGCAGCCACAGACTGCAGTAACAGCCTGGTCTCCACTAGGTGGCAGTAGTAACAAACCAGGGAACGTTTGTGATCATTTCCTTTGGGGATTAACAATCATTTATGGGAATTAATGGGTAATTAGTGTTACTTTTGACATGAAAACATGATTAATACTGTGTTTGACTTTTTTTTAAACTATTCTTTCACTAAAAAGTATGAATGTTGAATGAAATGAACCTCTCTCTTTTGATTTCATGATCTCCATTTCAGCTCTTTGGCAGCGGTGAAATGTATCCACACATCAGATGATGTACGTGACGCCCTTCTGTGGGCGTCTTCTCCGCCAACGATATTCATTTATTTATTTATTTATTTTGACTATTTCAAAGCTTCTGGTACCTCCAGGTGCTCTCTGGTTGGCGCTGCTGCACGACGGCGTGGGACGGCATCGTTGGATCAACCGGGCTTGTCGTGATTGGAGGTCACCTCGGTGCAGAGAGACATCCAGATGAAACTTCGTCTGCAGGGTTAGCGTTAGCTCCACCGTCTGGGACCCAACTGTCCTCACAAAAAGAGCAGGTGTATCAGAGGATGGATGTCCCGACCTCGACCCCACTGGTGGGATCAGGTGGACCACAGTGACCATCACAACCAGGTTGACCAGGCTGGTGACCAGCAGGGGGCGCCAGGCTGTTGTAGCTGTAACGGTTCCTGAATACATCTGACTAGTTAAATTAGCAACACAGCTGACTAGTTAAATTAGCAACACAGCTCGTTTGTTCAGACTTCAGTCATCCAGCCCAACAAACAACAGCAAAACAACATCTGTTTGTCATCGGCAGAGATTAGTTAAATCAGCCCACATCCACAAACGCATGTTCTTTACTAATGTGGTTCCATTTACAAGGGAAATAAACGTTTTTGAACGTTATAAGACGTGCTTAGTTTAGATGAATGGATCGTTACTCTCCTAGTACGCTGGCTGCCTTTTATTGGTCTCCATGTTGCTAATTAACTCCTATATTACTTTTTTATTCTCCCTAAAAGTACAAATCGATCGTTATATCGACCACAGCAGCCATAATCATGAAGTTCAGAGAGGAAAGAAGAGACTCCGGCCCAGTAATCACTGAAGCAGTCAAGATTAAAATGATCCCATGATCTGCGTTTGCTGAAATAGTCTGATGGAATTATGACTTTACAAATCACAGACGTGGTGCAATAACTCTGGATTAATATCACAGACGTCCTCCATACGAGGGATGAAAAACCGATACGATAACTTTCAGCTCCTAAAGGCCGATACCGATAACTGATACATCAGTACTATGAACAAAACCAAAAATACTTTAGACTCTTTAAATGAACAGATATTTATTTTTTCCATTGAAAAACTATTGTGAAGCCTCCAAAAACCTTTTCATAAATCTATCAAACAAACCTATTTGATATCTCACATTAACTTAAATAAGGTTCATTACTGACTGATATAAAAAAATAAGACTCCTTGAACTGATGGAAATACATGCATCAGAATTACTAACTGAAAAAGATAATTTTTCAGTTGATTTTGCCTTGTGTTCCATTTAAATTAATACCTTTAATTAAAGTAAATGAGGTTCAGTAGTTTTTATTTTTTAATCTCATGGAAGGTTTAGATGAGAGGAATGAGGGAGAGGAGAGACTGCTGCTGGCATGCACGTGTTAGCATTAGCTTCCATTAGCTCACGTTAGCGTGATTTCAAAACTCCATGGAAGTGATTGTTATGTTGTAGGTGGCTGATCAGGTTTTTACGTATTAAAGCTTATATTCCCTCCTCGTAGAATTCACTCGGAGGATTCATCACAAATAACCACCAAACTATCTTCTTCTGAAACTTTAACGAAGTTCCACGCCGCCATGTTTGTTGTGATCAGCGCTGTGCTGCAGGCTGCATTCAAGGTGTAACGTAAATTCCCACGTTCCCTCGTTTGCTAGTCGTTCAATCAGCCTTTTCTATTTTTTTTTTCTTCTTTATGTGTAACATGTGGGGAAATACTGCGAATATCAATTCAAGTTCAGCAACTACTAAAATTATGACCGAGTTAACTAGTTGTTTTCTGGCATGAGGGGGTATTCTTGATTTTCCTGATTGAGTAATCGTTTTTCTGATTATGTTGACGTCACTTGAACATAACATTCACTGCTGGTCATTCAAGGCTCAGAGGGAGCGAGACACTGCTGTGTTGACAGAAATATAAATGTTATCGGGGCTATTCGTCGTGATATCGGAGTTATCGGGATGATGTCATAATTTCCTGTTATCGGGTCGATAGTTATCGTGCACCGCTACTCCATTTGTACATTTGTACGGTTATGTTTCTCAGGACACGCTGCAGAGTTCTCATCCCAGCTGGTCTGGGGGACGCCTCCGTCCTCCTGGAGGAGGTTCTGGACCCGTTGTGACGGACGACTCCCGCCACGGCGTCTCCCAGCAGAGACGAGGACGAGGACCAGTGCTGGAGACTGCAGTGTATCAGGCTGTAGCAGCACATCATTACTGGTACCAGTCTGCGTTACCAGTACGACGTGTGCTGCTCCCGTCCGACACACACCGCCTGCACCGCACCAGACTGGGTCGTCCTGAGCTTCAGACGCAACCACGAGGCCGTACGCAATCATGTCTGTCTGCTGACCGCTAATAAAAGACCCGGGAACCAACGAGCAACGTGGCTCACTCTGATTTCTGCTTGTTTCTAGAAAACTAATGGGGGGGGGGTTTCCTCTTACGAAGCATTTCCTATAATGTGTACACTGACTTTTGGAAATCCTACAATGATCAGTTCCAGGGGTGTTAAGCTGCAGTCCTGCACGTCTTAGAACAGGTGTCTCCAGTTCCAGTCCAATGTCCTCCAATGTCCTGCATGTCTTAGATGTTCCCCATTTCAAATGAATAGGTCATTAACAGACCTGGATGACGAGCTGGTAGTGATCTATTCATTTAAATCAGGCGCGCTGAAGCAGGGAAACATCTTAAGACCTGCAGGGCGGTGGACCTCTGGGACTGGAGTTGGGCCCCCCTGATTTAGACCCAAATCAAGGACTTACCAACATTACTGGAACACCAAATGTAACGTAATCGTGGTAAAACAACATCAGCTTTGCATCACATCAACCAAACTGCTGGTTTCAGGGAGATCTCAGTCTCTGTTCTAGTTACAAAACTGCTAAATCTTTAGTTATCTTAACAATGGAACACATAAAAGAAAATTAAAGGGTCAATGCAACGTAGGAAAAAAATGTGTTGATACAGATACATGTGACTGCTTTCAGTCAGACCACGAAAAACCATTTGAAACTGACATCGATGTAAGAAGTTACCTCACAAAGATGTGACTTTATCCTGCTCTATTTTATTATTAAACTATAAACTACACTCTTTTCTAAACCACATCTCTCTTTTCCTATAAAGCAATTAAAAAAAGGACTATAAACTCAGTGGACCCCTTATTTATAGGAGTAACAATGACGAGAAGTCTATTAAATTGGTCCCATTTGCTCGTAACACTTCAAAATTAATTGTTAATTTTTAAACTTTTTCTCATCACCAAGAATAATAACCACATTTAACTATCTAATTTGTGTATTGGCCAATCTCAGGCTACTTTAATGCTTTTGTTAAAAATTTTTTTTTTTTTTTACAAGATGCCTAAGCATTTTTCTCAGTGCTGTTACCAAAACTCATGCCATTATAAAATGGAAGTTTTAAAAAAAAAAAGTATGAATAACAGTGAAAGTAACAGGACTGAGTTTGTAGCAGAGTATTAGAAAAGCATAAGACAGTATTCATGCCAGTAACTTAAGAATACCGAGTACATTTGACTGATTTACAAAGATAACATTAAAAAACATGAAACATTAAATAACACGAAAAATACAGCAGGGTGTCCTGGTGGTCTAGAAGGTTCCTGGTCTGGACCTCAGCAGGTCTTTCTGGGTGGAGTTTCCATGTTCTGGTGCTGGTGTGGGTTTCCTCCAGGTTCTCCAGCTTCCTCCATCAGTCCAAAGACCTGCATGTCAGGTTACCTGCTGGTTCTAGATCACCTGGAGGAGTGACTGGGAGTGTTCATGGTGGTTTGTCTACATGTGGTCCAGTGATGGACTGGAGACCTGTCCAGGTGATGGACTGGAGACCTGTCCAGGTGATGGACTGGAGACCTGTCCAGGTGGACCCCTGCCTTTCACCTGTATATAGCTGGGATAGACTCCAGCAGATCCCCGTGACCCTAAATAGGATTAAAAGGGTTTGGATAATGGATGGATGGACATTAAAAAAATAATTTCAGTAACAGGACAGTAAATTGAGATTAACTTTGTAAGTCGCTGTTTCAATAAAATATACAGAAAACAAAAACTGAGAACTTTTGACGTCCCCATGACCTTCGGAAGATCTAAGAGATGCACTTACCTGTGGAACATGTGACCTCAGGAATGTTCCATATGTTTTCAGGAAGGGGAGAGTGTTATGGTAACAGCACTGAGTGAAAACCTGGGCATTTGACTAAAATGCATTTTAACTTAAATTAAAATATATGTATATATATTCAGAGCATATATGATGTATGGAACTGCACAACAATGCTGAAATAATATGATCTTTGAAGGATTTTAATTCGTTTGGCAGTGAAAAGCTTTGCTAGTTTTGGGACTTATCTAGACAGTTAACGCAGTTGCAGTTCCTCTACTGACCACCAGGGTCTGGCTCCACCAGGGGATTGACCCTCCATTCACCTCTGTGTTAAAATATCCAGATTTACAGCAGAAATAAACACATTTACAGCCTGGAACTGAAACCAGTTTGGGTCTCCACAGCTAGATTTGACATCCCACATCAGGAAATTCCACTAAAGTTGGGATGGTGTCAAAAATGTAAATTCACACAGAACACATTGATTTTCAAATTCCATGTACCATATATATATTTCATCCCCAGTAGAACATTTCAGATGTTGAAACAGATATTTGACTATATCATGGAAAATATCAGCTCATTTTGACTGGAAAAGTAACTAGAGCAAATTAAAAACAAGTGGAGTAGCATTCATCAACTAATTAGGTTAATTAGCAGCAGGTCAGGACCTGGATGACTTTTATACAGCATGCTAACTTTATTTTGATTGGAGTTGTGAGTGTAAATAAACAAATACACAAGGGTAACAAGTATTTAACATACCACCATTTTCTTTGGTAACTACTTCTATAAAGGTGCTACTGACATGAAATCCACACATGCAAAGAAATCAAAATTATGCTGTTTGTAGTTGTGAGAACATCCAATTAAAATCCAAAAGTACTTTATTGATTCTCAAACGGAAATTAAATTGTTGCAGTAACTGCGATGATTTAAATCTCCTCAAAGATTGTGTATATACGTACAGGTATCATTGTACATGCAGTGGTTTTAAATAAAGTTAAGCGGGGGAAAGTGAGGAAGCGTCATGGCGTATTGATGACGTAGCGGCAGGAATGGAGGAGCTAGCAGGTTAGCGCGTTAGCTCTCCTGGAGAAGATGGAGGTTTTCCGCTGCTTTCGGTCTCCGCAGTGACTCGGACCGATTCGACCGATTCGCGGTGCTACAGAGAGAGCTGCGGGGGGGGGGTCACCGGGACGGCGGGACCGAGCTCAGGCGTCTCCGCGGTGTAAATGAGCCGTTAGCTCCGGCCGGTCGTCATGGCGGAGCAGCGGGACTCTCTGGACCTTCTCGCGGGGCAGCGGCAGGAGCTGCCCGGGCAGGACTCCCTGTCCGCGGGCGGCTCCTGCTGGCTGTCGGTGCTGTCCTGCCTGCTGCTCGCCTGCTCCTACGTGGGCAGCCTGTACGTGTGGAGGAGCGACCTGCCCAGGTGAGTCGCCCCGCGCCCGAAAAAAAAAAAAAAAAAGCCCGGTTCCGCTGTGGTTTGGTTTGGCGGGCGGAGGTTCGGTACGTGTCCAGACCCTGGTCCGCCAGAACCAGCCTGGACTCCGGCAGGTGCATCTCCAGTGGAGTGACACCAGACGCTCCTGGTTCTGGTTTACAGACCGGTCCAACCCGGACCCGGCACCTGAGGTTCGGATCGGTCACCACGGTGACCAGATAATCACCTGCTCATCAGTATCTTCACGTTTTCAGGCGTTTCATCACCATCGAGGCCAAAGAGTAACTTTATTTATTATCATGTAACTTTATAAAGGATCAATTTGATCAATTCTGAAAAGTTTTTGTTAAAATCCAGTGGAACGTCGTCAGACCACGTTTTACTTTCACTTTATTTATTTATTTTTTTTTTTCTTAGAAAGTGGCTAGAAATGTTTCAAAACGTCAACAGTTAGAATATTTGGGGCTGATTTGTGATTTTCCAGTCAATTAGAGGGAAAAGTAATATTAGTTGCATGTTGTCCGGCTCTGGGGAACATGAGGATAAATGCAAATCTCGTTATTACAGCGCCCCCTACTGGATAAGTGACGTATATTCTGATAAATAATCTCAGTATGGACGAACTTATAAAGTATCAGGAACATCGACCTTTCTCATTTTTAATTACAGGCTAATGAAATTTGATGTAATTAGGCCTTTGAGTAGGGGTCGTCACATCAGAAGACACAGGTCAAAGGGACGAGTTTGTTTTACTTTCACTTTCACTTTTTCAGAATTGTGGGAATAAATATACAGACAACAAAAACTGAGAACTAACTTTTGGCCTTCAGAAGATCTAAGATGGACTTACCTGTGGAACATGTGACCTCAGGAATGTTCCATATTTTCTCAGGAAGGGGAGAGTGTTATGGTAACAGCACTGAGTGAAAACCTGGGCATTTGACTAAAATGCATTTTAACTTTTTAAAACATATTCAGAGCATATATGATGTATGGAACTGCACAACAATGCTAAAATAATATGATCTTTGAAGGATTTTAATTAGGCTTGGCAGTGAATGAAGGACAGTTGCATTTTCTCAGTCCTGTTACCAAAACTCAGGAATAGATAGATAGATGGATACCTTATTCATCTCAAAGAGAAATTTGCAGTTCCAGCAGCTTGCGAGTACAAATAGTACAAATAGTAAAAAAGCAATAAAATAAGTAACAAAATAGGAATAAGGTTAATAAAATAGAGAAACGAGATAAAAACAAAGAGAAAAAATAAGAAAAGTGCGAGAACGCACGGAGCTGCTAGAGAGGCTGCCGCTCGCGTCGGCGCCGGGGGTGTTACTGTTGATGTAACAGGACTGAGTTTTTAGCATAGTATTAGCAAATGCATAAAAACATAGCATTCACGCTGATAACGAGGATACTGAGCACATCCTACCGATTAGGAAAAAAAATAATTTATGTAACAGTTTGTCCTTGTTAGTCCGAGTTTCCATGAAATATACAGACAACAAAAATGGAGAACCTACTTTTGACCTTCCCATGACCTTCAGATGATCTAAATGATGCAACTTCCTGTTGAGCTCGTGCCCTAAGGAATGTTTTAAATTTTTCAGGAGGAGGGGAGGGTTATGGTAACAGCACTGAGTGAAAACCTGGGGAGCTGAACAAAATGTGCATTTTAACTAAAGTATCATTAGTTTTATTTAAAAAAGTATATTCAGAGCACACATGATATATGTGATAACAATTCACGATTGATATACAATTCAGGGGACGGCCCTTTGATTGAGAGCATATAGTTAGCTCACATTACTTTAACTACTTCAGTTTTCAAATGAACGGGGAATTTAAATTGTAGAATTATGAGCAGAAACAGTGGGAAAAACGGTTTCTACTTTCACTTTCAGTTATTTTCAGAATCATAGGAAATCAGTTACGCTGAGGATCTTCCAGGGATCACGTGGTTCTGACCCACACGGTTATTGAGAAATGACGCTAAACCTAGTTTGTCTTACTGTAGCGCCACCCAGCGGTGCATTTAGATCGTTTTAGTTGTCGGAGGTCTGGTGGCAGTTAGGAGTTTATGTCCGACGTAGTTCTGTGGACTTTAAAATGATACAGGACATTAACAACACGTTAACAGACGCAGATGTCAAGACCGGAGAGACTGAACTGACAAATAGTTACAATAAAGCATTTATAAAGATTTGACTTTAAAATAAATATCATCTTCCTATAAAGATGATAATAATTAAGTGAATTCAAACACAGCTTGGACTCAGCTTCTTGGAGTTACTTTAACGTTTTTGCTGAGGTGGTTTTGGGTTCTGGTGGTTCTGACTACAGGATAATGGAGGTATGCTAGTTTCTGTTTTACAGTGGAGCTCTCTCTTTACTTGACTCGATTAGTGCTGGGCGATATAGAAAAAATCATATATCATGATATGGACTATTTTATATCACGATAACGATATATATCACGATATACCATAATAAAGTATGTTATCAGTTATTCTCTGAAATGTTTGAAAAAATTTCATTGCTTACTTTTCAACTTTATTTTGAAAGGACATTTAGCTGAACTGTCACAAACATACATTTAATGCAGCAAAAACAGGTAGGTACAGAGGTACAGTAGCTTTCACATTTTTTTTAAAGTGCACAACAGTTTCTGAGAGGAAAAACACATTTTTGCACTGAAGTTCAGCTATAAAAAATAAACACAAATTATTTTTCAACTTTCTGAAATCTGTAACCTTGTAGTGCAAAGTTTGCAAACCAATATAAAGTGTCTAAAGTAAACATCAGGGTTGAAGAGAACTCTGTTTAAGGCATTAACCATGAATAAAAGTGCAAATATAAAAGGCTACTTTGTAGAAATAGATATGATTCTATCAAATTTATCGTTGCAGGTTA
Source organism: Hirundichthys speculiger (assembly GCA_018398805.1). Lineage (NCBI taxonomy): Eukaryota > Metazoa > Chordata > Actinopteri > Beloniformes > Exocoetidae > Hirundichthys > Hirundichthys speculiger. Next base: position 58,815 of record JAGFBZ010000159.1, read on the forward strand.
TTTAATTACATATTTGCTGTAATAATTGATAAAATTAGGTTAGAAACGATAGAAGAGAAATGGCACGATACACACTTTTCTATCATCCCCACGATATGTATCGTCATATCGCCCAGCACTACCGACAACGTTGCTTATAATTGAAAATCTAGAGGTTTCTGAAGCTAAAACTGTTGGACTTCTGAGCAGACTGGACTCTGGAGCGGACCGGAGCACAGATGGTCCTCAGAGAACTTCATGGTCCGCTGGATGACTGAAAGCTGACCAGGTGTTTCCACTGAGGTGGATCGGTTCGTCATGTCTGTCAGACGTGAACGCCTCTAGCCTCACCGTGATCGGTCCAGGTTGATCCCAGACTGCAGTGGTCACGTCCCCCCGTCTGTCCTCTGTCCTCTGTCCTCAGGGATCACCCCACCGTGATCAAGCGACGCTTCACCAGTGTCCTGATCGTGTCGGGCCTGTCGCCTCTCTTCGTCTGGGCCTGGAGGGAGTTCACCGGCGTCAGGGTGAGTTCAGAAGCTCGTACCGCCGTCGTACCGCCGTCGTACCGCCGTCGTACCGCCGTCGTACCGCCGTCGTACCCGTGTTGTATCCTTCATTTAAACGTGACTCTGTGTGTTCATGTATGTGTGTCAGACCAGCTCCTCGTTGTTGGCTCTGCTGGGGATCCGCTTCGAAGGCATCGTTCCTGGAGTCCTGCTTCCCCTGCTGCTAACTATGGTAACTATGGTAACAAACACACAAAACGTTAAAAATTAGATCAGTACCACCTCAAATTAACTACAAAACATCACAAAGTACACCATGTCTTTAGAGCTGTGATTATTGGCTATTTAGGTCCTCGATTAATTCAATCCAGTTTGATTGACTTTACTTGTAATGTACCAGTTCAGAACACACTCACATCAAGGGTTTTTATACAAGTTTACAAGTTTACAAGATCAAAGATCAAGATCAAGTTTACAAGATCAAATATAATCAAATTGAGTCTAAATTGTACTCTTAGTTCATAAAAACAGCAAAGCTAAAGAACCCAACAGATTTGATCGTACAGTGATCCCTTGTCGAATTCGCGGTTTAAGTTCCGCGGTTTTAGTTATTTGCGGATTATTCAGAAATATATAATTTTAAAAAATCAAGAAAAATCGCGGAAACATCACAGGATGTTGTGTGCGTTCTCTCACAGTGAAGAAATGTTGTGAGCCAGCCTGGCCCCTCTAAGAAGGTGGCCTTATGGGTAATGGTGTGGCCTTATGGGTAATGTAGTGTGTGTGTCGTGGGACAGCAGAATGAAAACGGGGTTAGATGTAAAGTGTAGTTAGCATCAACAGCAGCCCAGCGTGTATAGATTTACATTCTCTGTTAACCGACAGGAGCCCAACAATACAACCTGTGTGATGTTACAAGTTCCTGCAGTGACACAATAAAGTTCCCGTTCCATGCAGAGAAAACTGGACTGTTTCTTTTGTTGTTGTTAGCATGTTAGCCGCTAATTACGAGCCAAAAATAGCACAATACTAGCAGTTTCTTTACTACGGTTCAGAGACCAGAGGCTGTGAAGCTAACAGAAAGACCACAGTCCGGACTTTTTGTTTTGTTGTTGTTAGCATGTTAGCTGCTAATTACTAGCCAAAAATAGCACAATACCAGCAGTTTCTTTACTACGGTTCAGAGACCAGAGGCTGTGAAGCTAACGGAAAGACCACAGTCCGGACTTATTGTTTTGTTGTTGTTAGCATGTTAGCTGCTAATTACTAGCCAAAAATAGCACAATACCAGCAGTTTCTTTACTATGGTTCAGAGACCAGAGGCTGTGAAGCTTACGGAAAGACCACAGTCCGGACTTTTTGTTTTGTTGTTGTTAGCATGTTAGCTGCTAATTACTAGCCAAAAATAGCACAATACCAGCAGTTTCTTTACTACGGTTCAGAGACCAGAGGCTGTGAAGCTAACAGAAAGACCACAGTCCGGACTTTTGTTTTGTTGTTGTTAGCATGTTAGCTGCTAATTACTAGCCAAAAATAGCACAATACCAGCAGTTTCTTTACTACGGTTCAGAGACCAGAGGCTGTGAAGCTAACGGAAAGACCACAGTCCGGACTTTTTGTTTTTGTTGTTGTTAGCATGTTAGCTGCTAATTACTAGCCAAAAAATAGCACAATACCAGCAGTTTCTTTACTACGGTTCAGAGACCAGAGGCTGTAGGGAAGTTCCAGACACCAGAAAGACAGAAACAGGGCATTCCCATCAGTTTGGCTTCTGTGTGCACCTACAGGTCCTGTTTTCCTGGTGTGGCCTGGTGGTCCTGGCTTCAGACGGGATGTTGAGACGCTGCGCTCTATGACATCTTTGATCTCGCTCATACTACTAGACTTGAGACACAAACTCATCAATAGACCCAAAAAAGAGAGTTGGGTGAAGGTTTCTGTTTATTCACTCGTCCTCTGGGTGAACTTTAACAGCCGTTATGTCGCTAACGGATATTTCGTTTGAACCTAAAACTGCTTCGGTTCACGTCATTTTGGTCCCAAACCAAAGTTGGTGCTGATCAGCATCTAGAGATGGACCGGGGTCTTTGTTTACCTTCATACCAAATCGGACTATTTCAACAGTTCCTCAGTTTAGGGATCCGTGGAGGATGTTCTAGAAGGTTTCTGTAAATGTAGCAGAACGTTGCAGTCGCTGCATCCACTCTCTTCAGACATGCTCCACATTAGCATTAAATGCTATTCTAGAGGGTTTCTGTAAATGTAGCAGAACGTTGCAGTCGTTGCACCTACTCTCTTCAGACACGTTCCACATTAGCATTAAATGCTATTCTAGAAGGTTTCGGTAAATGTAGCAGAACGTTGCAGTCGCTGCATCTACTCTCTTCAGACACGTTTCACATTAGCATTAAATGCTATTCTAGAAGGTTTCTGTAAATTTAGCAGAATGTTGCAGTCGTTGCACCTACTCTCTTCAGACACGTTCCACATTAGCATTAAATGCTATTCTAGAGGGTTTCTGTAAATTTAGCAGAACGTTGCAGTCGTTGCGTCTACTCTCTTCAGACACGCTCCACATTAGCATTAAATGCTATTCTAGAAGGTTTCTATAAATGTAGCAGAACGTTGCAGTCGTTGCACCTACTCTCTTCAGACACGCTCCACATTAGCATTAAATGCTATTCTAGAAGGTTTCGGTAAATGTAGCAGAAGGTTGCAGTCGGTGCGTCTACTCTCTTCAGACACGCTCCACATTAGCATTAAATGCTATTCTAGAGGGTTTCTATAAATTTAGCAGAACGTTGCAGTCGTTGCGTCTACTCTCTTCAGACACGTTTCACATTAGCATTAAATGCTATTCTAGAGGGTTTCTGTAAATGTAGCAGAATGTTGCAGTCGGTGCATCTACTCTCTTCAGACACGCTCCACATTAGCATTAAATGCTATTCTAGAAGGTTTCGGTAAATGTAGCAGAACGTTGCAGTCGTTGCACCTACTCTCTTCAGACACATTCCACATTAGCATTAAATGCTATTCTAGAGGGTTTCTGTAAATTTAGCAGAATGTTGCAGTCGTTGCACCTACTCTCTTCAGACACATTCCACATTAGCATTAAATGCTATTCTAGAAGGTTTCTGTAAATTTAGCAGAATGTTGCAGTCGTTGCACCTACTCTCTTCAGACACATTCCACATTAGCATTAAATGCTATTCTAGAGGGTTTCTGTAAATTTAGCAGAACGTTGCAGTCGTTGCGTCTGCTCTCTTCAAACACGCTCCACATTAGCATTAAATGCTATTCTAGACGGTTTCTGTAAATGTAGCAGAACGTTGCAGTCGTTGCGTCTGCTCTCTTCAAACACGCTCCACATTAGCATTAAATGTTATTCTAGAGGTTTTCTGTAAATTTAGCAGAACGTTGCAGTCATTGCGTCTACTCTCTTCAGACATGCTTCACATTAGCATTAAATGCTATTCTAGAAGGTTTCTGTAAATGTAGCAGAACGTTGCAGTCGCTGCATCTACTCTCTTCAGACACGTTCCACATTAGCATTAAATGCTATTCTAGAGGGGTTCTGTAAATGTAGCAGAACGTTGCAGTTGTTGCACCTACTCTCTTCAGACACGTTCCACGTTAGCGTTAAATGCTATTCTAGAAGGTTTCTGTAAATGTAGCAGAACGTTGCAGTCGCTGCATCTACTCTCTTCAGACACATTCCACATTAGCATTAAATGCTATTCTAGAGGGTTTCTGTAAATGTAGCAGAACGTTGCAGTCGTTGCACCTACTCTCTTCAGACACGTTCCACATTAGCATTAAATGCTATTCTAGAAGGTTTCTGTAAATGTAGCAGAACGTTGCAGTCGTTGCACCTACTCTCTTCAGACACGTTCCACGTTAGCGTTAAATGCTATTCTAGAGGGTTTCTGTAAATGTAGCAGAACGTTGCAGTCGTTGCACCTGCTCTCTTCAGACACGCTCCACATTAGCATTAAATGCTATTCTAGAGGGTTTCTGTAAATTTAGCAGAACGTTGCAGTCGTTGCACCTACTCTCTTCAGACACGCTTCACATTAGCATTAAATGCTATTCTAGAAGGTTTCTGTAAATGTAGCAGAATGTCGCTCCACATTAGCATTAAATGCTATTCTACAAGGTTTCTATAAATTTAGCAGAACGTTGCAGTCGTTGCACCTACTCTCTTCAGACATGCTCCACATTAGAATTAAATGCTATTCTAGAAGGTTTCTGTAAATGTAGCAGAACGTTGCAGTCATTGCGTCTACTCTCTTCAGACACATTCCACATTAGCATTAAATGCTATTCTAGAGGGTTTCTGTAAATGTAGCAGAACGTTGCAGTCGTTGCACCTGCTCTCTTCAGACACGCTCCACATTAGCATTAAATGCTATTCTAGAGGGTTTCTGTAAATTTAGCAGAACGTTGCAGTCGTTGCACCTACTCTCTTCAGACACGCTTCACATTAGCATTAAATGCTATTCTAGAAGGTTTCTGTAAATGTAGCAGAATGTCGCTCCACATTAGCATTAAATGCTATTCTACAAGGTTTCTATAAATTTAGCAGAACGTTGCAGTCGTTGCACCTACTCTCTTCAGACACGTTCCACATTAGCGTTAAATGCTATTCTAGAAGGTTTCTGTAAATGTAGCAGAATGTTGCAGTCGCTGCACCTACTCTCTTCAGACATGCTCCACATTAGCATTAAATGCTATTCTAGAAGGTTTCTGTAAATTTAGCAGAATGTTGCAGTCGTTGCACCTACTCTCTTCAGACACGCTCCACATTAGCATTAAATGCTATTCTAGAAGGTTTCTGTAAATTTAGCAGAACGTTGCAGTCGTTGCGTCTACTCTCTTCAGACACGCTCCACATTAGCATTAAATGCTATTCTAGAAGGTTTCTGTAAATGTAGCAGAACGTTGCAGTCGTTGCGTCTGCTCTCTTCAAACACGCTCCACATTAGCATTAAATGCTATTCTAGAGGGTTTCTGTAAATTTAGCAGAATGTTGCAGTCGCTGCATCTACTCTCTTCAGACACGTTCCACATTAGCATTAATGCTATTCTAGAAGGTTTCTGTAAATTTAGCAGAACGTTGCAGTCGTTGCGTCTACTCTCTTCAGACACGCTCCACATTAGCATTAAATGCTATTCTAGAGGGTTTCTGTAAATGTAGCAGAACGTTGCAGTCGTTGCGTCTACTCTCTTCAGACACGCTTCACATTAGCATTAAATGCTATTCTAGAGGGTTTCTGTAAATGTAGCAGAGCGTTGCAGTCGTTGCGTCTACTCTCTTCAGACACGCTTCACATTAGCATTAAATGCTATTCTTGAAGGTTTCTATAAATGTAGCAGAACGTTGCAGTCGTTGCGTCTACTCTCTTCAGACACGCTCCACATTAGCATTAAATGCTATTCTAGAGGGTTTCTGTTAATTTAGCAGAATGTTGCAGTCGTTGCACCTACTCTCTTCAGACACGCTTCACATTAGCATTAAATGCTATTCTAGAGGGTTTTTGTAAACGTAGCAGAACGTTGCAGTCGTTGCACCTACTCTCTTCAGACACGCTTCACATTAGCATTAAATGCTATTCTAGAGGGTTTCTGTAAATTTAGCAGAACGTTGCGGTCGTTGCACCTACTCTGTTCAGACACATTCCACATTAGCATTACATGCTATTCTAGAGGGTTTCTGTAAATTTAGCAGAATGTTGCAGTTGTTGCGTCTACTCTCTTCAGACACGCTCCACATTAGCATTAAATGCTATTCTAGAGGGTTTCTGTAAATTTAGCAGAATGTTGCAGTCGTTGCACCTACTCTCTTCAGACACATTCCACATTAGCATTAAATGCTATTCTAGAGGGTTTCTGTAAATGTAGCAGAACGTTGCAGTCGTTGCGTCCACTCTCTTCAGACACGCTTCACATTAGCATTAAATGCTATTCTAGAGGGTTTCTGTAAATTTAGCAGAACGTTGCAGTCGTTGCGTCTACTCTCTTCAGACACGCTCCACATTAGCATTAAATGCTATTCTAGAGGGTTTCTGTAAACGTAGCAGAACGTTGCAGTCGTTGCGTCTACTCTCTTCAGACACGCTTCACATTAGCATTAAATGCTATTCTAGAGGGTTTCTGTAAATGTAGCAGAGCGTTGCAGTCGTTGCGTCTACTCTCTTCAGACACATTCCACATTAGCATTAAGTGCTATTCTAGAAGGTTTCTGTAAATGTAGCAGAACGTTGCTGTCGTTGCACCTACTCTCTTCAGACACATTCCACATTAGCATTAAATGCTATTCTAGAGGGTTTCTGTAAATTTAGCAGAATGTTGCAGTCGTTGCGTCTACTCTCTTCAGACACGCTTCACATTAGCATTAAATGCTATTCTAGAGGGTTTCTGTAAATTTAGCAGAACGTTGCAGTCGTTGCATCTACTCTCTTCAGACACGCTTCACATTAGCATTAAATGCTATTCTAGAGGAGTTTCTGTAAATTTAGCAGCACGTTGCAGTCATTGCGTCTGCTCTCTTCAGACACGCTTCACATTAGCATTAAATGCTATTCTAGAAGGTTTCTGTAAATTTAGCAGAACGTTGCAGTCATTGCGTCTGCTCTCTTCAGACACGCTTCACATTAGCATTAAATGCTATTCTAGACGGTTTCTGTAAATGTAGCAGAACGTTGCAGTCGTTGCACCTACTCTCTTCAGACACTTTCTAGTTAGCGTTAAAGGCTATTCTAGAGGGTTTCTGTAAATGTAGCAGAACGTTGCAGTCGCTGCATCAGACACGTTAGCGTTAAAGGCGTGGCGCGCCGGACTGAGCCCGTCTCCTGTGCTGTTCCCGTAGACCCGTGCTTCTGGACCCTGTGTTTCAGCGACATGCGCTGGCTCCGGAACCAGGTGGTGGCGCCGCTGACGGAGGAGCTGGTGTTCCGGGCCTGCATGCTGCCCATGCTGGTGCCCTGCGCCGGGCCCTCCACCGCCATCTTCACCTGCCCCCTGTTCTTTGGAGTGGGTGAGTCCCAGCGTTCCCAGAGTTCCCAGCGTTCTTGACTAAAAACCCCACAGTTGCTCCTTCTAGACGGTAAAACTGATTTCATCTTTAATTTTTAAAGCTCACTTCCACCACGTGATCGAGCTGCTGAGGTTCAGACAGGGGACGCTGGCGGGGATCTTCCTCTCTGCAGGTGAGAGCTCACCTGTTTCACCTGTTTGGGCGGGTCGGGCCCATGAGGACTGACTGACTGTGTTCTGTTCTGGTTTGCTGCAGTGTTTCAGTTCTCCTACACGGCGGTGTTTGGCGCCTACACCGCCTTCATCTTCATCAGAACAGGTGAGCAGCTTCCTGTTCTCCAGCTCCTGGTTATTCTCCTGGTTAAAGTCGCCATCTGGTGTTCAAACCAGAAAATGCACTTCTCACAATGTGTTGAAATAAATAAAAATAAACCCAGATGAAGTCAGTTTTCTGTTGCCAACCTGTAATAAAATGCAGCTGCATTTTTTTTTTTTTTTTTTTTGTCATGCAACAGGTAAGCGGTAGCACTTCCTGTAGGAAGAGATGCACATGGGGGACGGCTCAATCAATCAATTATACTTTATTAATCATCAGGCCAGCGTCCCGGCACAATGAAATTACATTTCCAGTACATCTTCCAAGAAAAACATACAGAAACAAACAAACATATTGGGACACAGTTATCTCGCCTACAGCTGTAGCGATACGCTAATGTCGCGATACGATACGATACACGATATCCGGCTCGCAATACGATATATATCGATATTCATCTTACAATACATTTACATCATTTTCTGAAAGATTTTAAAGGGACAAAGTGATTTTGGTGACATCTTGTGAGTGTTCCAATGACTTTGTTTGAATTTATTGAACTGAAAGCATCAATTACACATTATATGGTTGACAGGCAGCTTGTAAATGGTGGACAAAATGAATAAAAGATTTGTTGAGTAAAATAGTTTCATTTATTTAAACAGTGCAAATTGTTGCATGCAAGCCTTTAAAGGTGGGACACGGGGGTTTAGAAAGAAGCTTAAAATATTGATACCCACGGCTTAAAAATCGATACTCGATAAAATATTGTTATATATATTGCAGAATCGATAAAATCGTTCAGCTCTAATCTCACCACTGGTGCACGTGGAAAGTGACCAGCGTCTGAAGCTCCAGGAGCAGATAATTTTGGCATGAACCGAGTGCCAACATCTGGATTGTAGCTGAAGCTAGGCATTTGCCGATTGTGCTAGTAAATGTGGCATATTATGCTAGTGGCAGTGCTCGTTTTTTGCCCAAATTATGCTCGCTTTTCAAAATTATGCTACTTTTTAAAAAATTATTCTGTGCACAAACTTCACAACTCACAAGACAAGTTTGAAAATGTATTTTATTAACCCTGGCCTGACGTTCTGGGCCCGGTTGTTCAAAACCTGGGTAACTTTATCCGGTGGTTAGGCCTATACGGCAGATAAATCTGCTATCCAGCGGATAGTTATCCAGCGAACAAAATAGGTTGCACAAAGCCTGGATAGTGTGGTGGATAACTATCCGCGGATAGCTTGCTAACCATCGCGTGTAGCAGAGCGTGACACGGTTTGCGCAAGGTTTTGCACTCAAATGGCCTCCAGTTACCATGGTGAAGTATGCAAATTTTGAGTAAACAATAAACTGTGCACGCGCTAGCAGCACGCGCTGGGTTTCAAAACAAATAAAAACAAATGCAGTAAAAACTAAACCATGCAGTTTCTGACAAAGCCCTGGATAACAAATTTAACATTGAATAATCTCACTCGTTTCTGAACCACGCAGTCCGGCTTGACTTCTCTAATTCGTTCTCTAACAGTTAATTAGCGCTTGTTATATATGGATTATGCTAGCAGTACTACTTTTGGAAAAAGGGCAAAAATGATGCTAGCACAATCAGCAAGAGCCTAGCTGAAGCGGTAGTTAGAGTAGCTGCAGTTCATCGACTGAGCACTGGGCGCTAGCTCCAGCAGCTGGTCGATCTCCTTCGACCTCCATGTTGGCGCTCTGATGCCGACATCTGCGTTGGCCTCCAGAGACTTATCCAAACTAGGATATTCCCCAAAAAGTTGAGGAAAATTCAAGTTGTAACGCTTCAGCGTGAGCGTCGGCCAATCACACTGCAGCTACGAAAGCGCTAGCTAGCGAAAGCGCACTGACTCACGGCACGAGTCTTATTCTTGGGCGGGTCTGCCATGATAAAGTCCAACTTTACAGCAGAAATGAACACCTTTACAGGTTCTGGTCTCCATAGCGATCCTGTAGAACCGTGACAACGTTACGAGTCAGAGGATCAGAGTCGCTCTGACGTCGGGTTTCTGGTACCGACTTTAATACCACCGAGGATCAAAACCTCTTGGGTACCTGATAGCGGTTCCTCCTAGCATGACTGCTCCGCCCTTCAACAGGAACTTTTGTTTAGGACATGAAGCCGTAGTTTTATGTCAAAATGTTGCAATTTTGTGAAACTTAGTATTTTAAGTGGTTTTACAACAAAACGTAAAACAAGTAGACGTGTAGCTCTGTCATATATGTGTCATTTTACTGAGCGTACGTTTATTTTTACACTGGAATCAAAGAACGTATCATCTGGTATCGGTACTGAAGTCACGGTACTGGTTCTAGTTTGGTGGGCGATGGTGGTCCCGTCCTCCATCAGTCCCTCCATAACTCCCGTTTGTTCTGCAGGTCACCTGGTGGGTCCGGTTCTCTGCCACTCCTTCTGCAACTACATGGGTTTTCCCGCCATCAGCACGGCGCTGGAGCACCCCCAACGCATCCTGGTTCTGTCTTCATACCTGCTGGGGGTCCTGCTCTTCCTCTTCTTCCTGTTCCCCTTCACGGACCCCTCCTTCTACGGCCTCCCCACCCCCGTCTGCTCCCTGGCGTCCTCCCCCAGCTCCCTGTGCCGGTCCTGATCCAGAATCCTCCGCCGGCCGCTGAGGTCCTGCTCAGGACCACCGATGAAGCCACGGCTAAGACCTGGATGGGTCTTCTGTTCTCTTTTGGTGTGTTTGTTTAGGGAGGGGGTTTTTTTTAAACTGTGAGGGGGGGTGGGCCGTACCGACCGCCACGTGGGCCGCCATGCCGTCCAGGACTGAACGATGGACCCTTCAGGTGTCCATCATTGGACCCTTCAGGTGTCCATGATGGAATCAGCTGGAAGTTCTCTGCAGATGAAACGTTGCCACGAATTCCTCAAGAAGCGTCGTCTCACATTCACACTAACCCTGTTACCCAAGACCCTCACATCTCTGAGACCACTGCAGCCTCAAGACCCTTACCGCTCCAAGACCGCCACGGCTCTGAGACCACCACGGCCCTAAGACCCTTACCGCTCCGAGACTGCCACGGCTCCAAGACCATCACAACTCCAAGACCCTTACCGCTCTGAGACCGCCACGGCTCCAAGACCCTTACCGCTCCAAGACCCTTACCGCTCCAAGACCGCCACGGCTCTGAGACCACCACGGCCCTAAGAGCCGCGGCGGTCTCAGCAGGTTCGTGAGCCTAAAACATATTCTAACCTAGAACAGCTGCACCTGAGATGAAGTCGTTCACCTGAGATGAAGTCTTTGCACCTGAGATGAAGTCCGGTATTTGGGATCTTTTTCTTTCCAAAGCTGGTCTGTTTAGATGTTTTTTTCCGTCTGCAGGACTAGAAACGAGCTGCTGGGTCTGGGTTTGGGTCTGGGGGTTTCTACGTGGCAGCAGTCAGGGTCAGACGGGTGTGGAGGCTGAGGGTCTGGACTGGTTCTGGTTCCCAGTTTGAGGCCAGTGGACCGCTTTGGACCCTGGTTACCCTAGACGAGTTTTTTTCTTTTTTTAACACCTGGACTTTTTGTTGAACGCCTTTAACTGCCTCGATGAAAACAACGAGGGAGAGGTGGTTCTTCTGGAACCTGTAGGTGTTTGGTGGGTGGACAGGTGCAGCAGGTCCACGTGGTCTAGCGGTCCGGGACGGGTTTTCTGAGGTCTTACTGAAATGTTTGACTGCTACCTTGAAGGAAAAACCACAGGAACACAGTACAAGAAACACTTTCAGTCCTTCAAAGAGCTTTTCACTTCTGACAGTTTTTGGGGGCGGAGCCAGCCTGTTCGGTCCAGTACATCACCTCATTTAAAGTCAGCGTCACACATTTGAAGTGCAGCAAATCTGGATAACCCCCACCCTGATGTGGGTCTGTGACATCACAGAACCCCTGCAGATCTGAACGGCTCATTGAAAGATGTTTCCAAACCGAGACGACCACAGCGTGACCGCGTTGTCACGTTTTTGTTTCAGAGTCGCTTTAAAGACTCAGGATTTGTTCATCAGCAGTTCCAGCTGTCTTGTCCAGATGTGGCGACGTTCACAGGTTCGTCTGTAGCGAGGCATCGCGCCTGAATGAAACGGGCCGCCTGTGTTCTTAGATGGTCTGTAGATGGTTCTACCTCGGGTGGAGAGTCGCTGTAGTATCAGAGGCAGCCAGCAGGGGGAGTCAGAGGGCTGAAAACCACTTCACTCCAACTTATTCTTCCTTCAAGTTATCTAAAACTCTCTGCATTTTCTCCTTTCTTGTTGCACAGTTTTTCTTTTATCCTCCTCTCACGACGTCTGTTGTTGCTGCTCTTAAATGACGAGCCGTCGCTGTTCAGGCGGGTTTTTCCAGACGCCATCTCAGCTGCACACGGCAAAGGTGGGGGGGTCACCTGAAAGGTGCTCTAATCCAGGCAGGTCTGGTAGAAATGTGAATTAGTTGACTCCCAGAAAGCTGTCCAAGCATTAGGGCTTATGGGTTAGGGGTCAGGGGTTAGGGGTTATGGCTTAGGGTTAAGGGTTAAGGGTTAGGAGTTAGGGTTTAGGGTTAGGGCTTATGAGTTAGGGGTTAAGGGTTAAGGTTAGGGGTCAGGGGTTAGAGTTAGGGATAGGGTTAGGGGTTATGGCTAAGGGTTAGGGGTTAGGGCTTATGGTTTAGGGTTAGGGGTTGGGGGAGGGGTTACTGTCTTTTTTTGTGGTCGCGCTGCTACATGTACAGAGTCCGTTGGGTGCACTGATAGTTTAACTGCTGATTGGAGCTCAGACCTGTACAGGAAGGTCTGTCTGGAGTCTGGAAGACGCTGAGAAACATCTGACAGGAACCGATGGGACTAACTGGACTGAACTGGGAGGTTCCATGGATAGTTGTGGGGGGAGTCTTTCAGCGTGATCTTGGTTAAAATAGTCGGGTTTAATATGGATTCCGTCAAGTTTCTAGCGTCTGTCTCCACCCACCAGTGATTTCTGATGGTGTTACTGGGGTGAACGTATCTGAGCTGTGGTTTAAACACCAAATGTGTTTTAAATAAAAGCCAACTTGGCAGTAAATGTGTTAAATCTACCCAGACTAACCAGTGAAGCCACACTGTTGGAGCCCAAAGACCAGCACTGACTTTCGCAGCTAGTAGTGCACTAAATCTTTAAAATATATATGTATATGTTCAGAAATTGCAAAGCGTATGTCCACCTAATGTTTGGATGTTCAGAGTATTCATAAATATGATGACATCACAAGGTTTAAGGTTTAAAGCAGCACAAAGGAACTTCTGCGGCGTTGTAGCTCAGCGGGTCCCTCTAGTGGTGGTCTCTTTTATCACAACCGCCTGGTTTGTTTGCTCATCCCTCGTTACCTTCCGGAGTCTTCTGGTGTCCACCGCCGTGACGTCACGTCATCGTTAAAGCGTGACAGGGCTGTAAAATGATTGGCAGTCCCAAAAGACGACCAGGGTGGGAGTCCAGCGGACGTAGGGACGGTGACCTGCAAGATCCGCAAGATCCAAACGGTCCTTCAACTGAAGTTTGAACATGAAAGAAAGTCTCTTGTGCTGCCGTAACTAACAATAACGAGTCAATGCAGGAGCTCGCTGGAAGCTCAGGTGTAGGTTGCAGACGGGGCCGATGGTTTTTATGTCCTCAGCGTGACCTGGAGTACCACGGGGAACATCTCAGAGGCAGATCCATCTCGGCTGGATCCGTAGGATTTCAACTTGGTCTCGAGATCTAAAGAGAACCACTCGGTAGTCTGGTTAAAGACTCTCCTATGTGGGTCGAGTCTCTTCTGAAACGTAACGTCCACGTACGGGCCGCTGGCGTTTTATTTTGAAAACCAGTGCATGGCTTCCCGCCGGCTCGGTCTGCTGCGTGTTAGCGGAGCGGGGTGGACAGCCGCTTCTAAACCGCTCCACGGTGCACCCTGGTACCTCAGTGGGACTCGGCCCGCCGGCTCCGTCTGATGACCGTTTAGCCGCGGCGGTAGGCAGCCAGGACGCCGTTTCTGCTGCCTGCTACTAGCTGCTGATCCGTCGTCACGCCAGAACGTAGCTGATGGTTTAATTTAGGATGCTTATTAGTGTTTTTAGAAGATTTACCCCCTAATTTTATTCTACAAAATTATCCCACGTTAGGGTTGCCAACCGTCCCTTGAAAAACGGAATCCTCCCGTATTTATAAACTAAAATACGAGTTTATAAATACTGGACGATTCCGTTTTTCAAGGGACGGTTGGCAACCCTATCCCATGTGCAACGTTCGATTCCAGTACCTCTTTTGTTAAAGTTTGTAGAAATTTCCCAGAACTTTTCCAGCTTTTTGCCGCCTCGCTGGAAGCTAGCTAACAGCCAGCGATCGATACGAGATGAATATCATTTAAAATGTTGATTCCTGGGTTCATCCTTTAGTGAAATCGCGCTACGAAGCGTTGATGTCATCCACCATTAAATGGATATATGGATGTAGATCGGTGGAGCGTGGCGCCGATGGGGACGGCCATGAACGCCAGACGGATCCGTCCTGTTGTGGTTATACATCAGTTGAGCCAGGACTGGTCCCACTGGGACGCCAGATGCTTTCTGGACCAGTTCCTGGTCCTTCATGGTGGTTTTGAGTCCAGTCTGCGGCGCTGGAGGAGTTATTTTTCCACCCGTGTCCTGTCGTGGGCTCTGATTGGTTCATACTTTGGCTCGCCTGTCGCAGTCATAGTTGCGCTGAGTCGGTGGTTCGGACCTTCAGGCCGAAGCTCCAGTTTTTTTTACTGCTGTGAAACAAAGAAAACCAATAATCCCGCGTGTTTGCTGCTGAAGAAATCGGCGTCGGAGAGCGCAGAGTCTATTTTTGCAGCGCGGTATTTTCCTGTACGACGGCGAGAGGAAGCGTCGTTTAAACGTTTCCGGCGGGTCCCACGGGCGTTTCTACTGAGCACTATATTTTTAATCAGATGTATTTTGGTGACAGAGTCTACAGATGTGAGCATGTATTTTCTGCTGCTGTGTCCCACCAGCACAGAGTAGAGTTTTATTATCGACAATCTTTTGCAATCACCGCAGAGTAAATTTATTTGTAAATAAAGTCATTTTATACGTCTGACGGTGTCTCTGCTTCTCTGTTTTGTTTAAATGCTTAAACATTTACCAGCTGATTTTTAATTGTGCACCTGTTTCTGTGACCTTCAGACGACCTTCTGACCTTTTTACACAAGTTTACACACCTGTCGCATGTTTTGGTCAAAGCTAGGAAACCGATAACCGATAACACACACATATACCGAAGATCATTACATCAATACTATGAACAAAATCAAAAATAGTTTGGACTCTTTAGATGAACAGATATTTATTTTTTACAATAAAAAAATATTGACAAGGCTTGCTGCTGGCTAGCTCATGTTAGCTCACGTTAGCTCATGTTAGCGTGATTTCAAAACTTAATGGAAGCGATGGTTATGTTTCAGGTGGCTGATCAGGTTTGACGTATTCAATTCAATTCAGTTTTATTTATATACCGTCTGTTACAATGTCAATTGTCTCTAGACCTTTTACAGACCCAGATTATGACCCCCGAGCAAATATCATTAACTAAAATTATAATATTAAATCTAATTAATTTAACTTTAATAATTATTAAAGCTTGTGCTATTTTTCCCTCCTTCGCTTGGAGCATTTGTCACAAATAACCAGCGAACTATCTTCCTTTGAAACTTTAACAAAGTTCCACATAATCGCCGCCATGTTTTTTTTTTTGCTAGTCGTTCTTTCAGCCTTTTCTATTTTTTTTTTTTCTATTTTTCATGTGTAACATGAGGGGAAATACTGCAAAAATCAATTCAAGTCAGCATCTACCAAAATTATGACCGAGTTAACGAGTTGTTTTCTGGCATGAGGAGTATTCTTGATTTTCTTTATTGAGTAATCGTTTTTCTGATTATGCCGACGTCACTTGAACATAACATTCACTGCTGGTCATTCAAGGCTCAGAGGGAGCGAGACACTGCTGTGTTGACAGAAATATAAATGTTATCGGGGCTATTCGTCGTGATATCGGACTTATCGGGATGACGTCATAATTTCCTGTTATCGGCCCGATAGTTATCGTGCACCCCTAGCAAGGTTATTATCGTTAACGAAATAACGAAAACTAGAATTGAAAAAACATTTTCGTTAACTGAAATAAAATAAAAACGAGTTTTTAAAAAAACGATAACTAACTGAAACTGTATTATGTGTTTATAAAACGAACTAAAATGAACTATAATAATATCAAGAACGTCCTTCGTTTTCGTGTTTGTAATTTTTTTTCCTCATAAACATTTGAAATCTATTAACTTCGCTCCGCCGTACAACAACAACCGCAAAAAAAAAGTGATCAGCAGTGATGGCTGCTGCAAAAGTTGGGAGAAAGCGTCTCAGTCTTATTTGGGATTTCTTTGACTATGACTGTGTTAACGATAAAAATAAGAGCCTTGTTGTAGAAGCAGGTGATACAATGTGTGGAATACTAACCAAGACTAGCTGGATAAGCTAGCCTAAGCTAGCCCCCTGGAAAGAAGGCTAACCAAGACTAGCTGGATAAGTTAGCCTAAGCTAGCCCCCTGGAAAGAAGGCTAACCAAGACTAGCTGGATAAGCTAGCCCCCTGGAAAGAAGGCTAACCAAGACTAGCTGGATAAGCTAGCCCCCTTGAAAGAAGGCTAACCAAGACTAGCTGGATAAGCTAGCCTAAGCTAGCCCCCTAGAAAGAAGGCTAACCAAGACTAGCTGGATAAGCTAGCCCCCTGGAAAGAAGGCTAACCAAGACTAGCTGGATAAGCTAGCCCCCTGGAAAGAAGGCTAACCAAGACTAGCTGGATAAGCTAGCCCCCTGGAAAGAAGGCTAACCAAGACTAGCTGGATAAGCTAGCCTAAGCTAGCCCCCTGGAAAGAAGGCTAACCAAGACTAGCTGGATAAGCTAGCCTAAGCTAGCCCCCTGGAAAGAAGGCTAACCAAGACTAGCTGGATAAGCTAGCCTAAGCTAGCCCCCTGGAAAGAAGGCTAACCAAGACTAGCTGGATAAGCTAGCCTAAGCTAGCCCCCTGGAAAGAAGGCTAACCAAGACTAGCTGGATAAGCTAGTCTAAGCTAGCCCCCTGGAAAGAAGGCTAACCAAGACTAGCTGGATAAGCTAGCCTAAGCTAGCCCCCTGGAAAGAGAAGCTACAGCTGCAGGCCAGTCAGCGTTGGGAAGGAACGGGAGAAAACAGCAACTATAATGGACTGTTTCCATGGAGACCAGATAGCTGCTGGTCAGTAAATACGCAGGAACACCACAAGAGGGAAGACGCATTGATAAATATGTTTATTGAGACCAGAATGTAAACAGGACTATGTGATTCGATAGCCTTCAAAAAGTTCAGTGCTTCACTCGAACCAAAATTACAACCCTAATTTACAAAATAAAACTAAAACTGAAACTAATAAAAACTAAACTAAAACTAAGTATTTCAAAACAAAAACGAATAAAAACTAGCAAAACTGGTCAAAAAATGAATTAAAACTAACTGAATTTGGAAAAACTAAACTAAAAACTAAATAAAAACTAAAACTAATGGAAAATCCAAAACTATTATAACCCTGATCTCTAGTCAAAACACCTGTGTGACTACAGAACTACAGCTCCCGTTCTTCTGCAGGATGTGCCTCATTACAGATCAGTCCTACAGCTTTGTGCTACTTTCCAAACATGACACACATTAGTCAGAGAGCTGCTTCCTGCTGTTTCATCGACTCCTGCAGAGAAACTAAGATGCTACGATCCGCTAGACTGCTAACTAAACAACTAAACCAGCGACAGTGACGGAGGTGCAGTTCCTAGATTGACCAGTAGGGGGCCGCCTCCAAAACTGAGCCGACCTCTGTTGAACCTCACGTTAAAATCCTTTACAAAAGAGATAAACCTGCAGTCTGGTTTAGTTTGAGTCTCTGGTGCATCAGGGTCGTTACCGTTGACCTGTTTTTGGAGTCTGAGGTCTGGAGAATGAATTTCAGAACTTTTTGGCGTCAATATGAAGTTTATTCGTCCACATATTTCAGATGTTTGTCGGTAGAGCTGCTCCACACCGAAGCATCCAGACTGCTGATGAAACACCGGACTGTACGGTGAAGTATCTCTGCTGAGCTGCATTAATGCAGAGACGTTAGGGTTAGCTGCAGCTGCTGCCTTCAAGGACACATCTGGACACATCTGTCCACATCTGTGGAGTTTTCTGTCTCACTTCTCCAGATGATGAAAGGATGCAGCAGTTCAGAGGTTTCCAGCTGCTCTCTTTCCAGACGGGTAGCAGCGACTCGGTCTGGGATTAAAGCCACGTCCATCTTCTGACCCGAAACCAGCAGGTCCGGTGATCCACAACCGGAACCAGCAGCCAAACAGGTCCGGTGATCCACAACCGGAACCAGCACCCAAACAGGTCCGGTGATCCAGAACCAGCAGCCAAACAGGTCCGGTGATCCAGAACCAGCAGCCAAACAGGTCTGGTGATCTACAACCGGAACCAGCAGCCAAACGGGTCCGGTGATCCAGAACTGGAACCAGCAGCCAAACAGGTCCGGTGATCCACAACCGGAACCAGCAGCCAAACGGGTCCGGTGATCCAGAACTGGAACCAGCAGCCAAACAGGTCCGGTGATCCACAACCGGAACCAGCAGCCAAACGGGTCCGGTGATCCAGAACTGGAACCAGCAGCCAAACAGGTCCGGTGATCCACAACCGGAACCAGCAGCCAAACAGGTCCGGTGATCCAGAACCAGCAGCCAAACAGGTCCGGTGATCCAGAACCAGCAGCCACACAGGTCCGGTGATCCACAACCAGAACCAGCGGCCAAACAGGTCTGTTGATCCACAACCAGAACCAGCGGCCAAACAGGTCTGTTGATCCAGAACCAGCAGCCAAACAGGTCCGGTGATCCAGAACCAGCGGCCAAACAGGTCTGTTGATCCACAACCAGAACCAGCGGCCAAACAGGCGGTGATCCACAACCAGAACCAGCGGCCAAACAGGTCTGTTGATCCACAACCAGAACCAGCGGCCAAACACTCCAGTCTGGACTATATTTCATCCTGCAGAGCAGTCGTGCACCGTGCGTGTGCACAGATCAGGGTCGTGCACGGCCCTGGTCCATGCACGGACCAGGATTGTGTGAATGATGGTTTCTCTCAGCCGTCTCAGCGCTGACGTCCTCGTCCCTGTCAGACACGTCCACACCTCAGAGTGAGGACGACGTCCTGCAGGCGTCTCTGTCCGTCGGGGGACAGACAGGATTTATAAACTGGGGGGGGGGGGGGTAGTTGGTAGTTAAAGTCCTCTCTAGTTAACACTCGTCTTACGTGATCAACTCGTTATTTGTCTGGTTTGTTAACGACGCTCCAGAACTTAATGTTGTTTAATTTAAACATTTTCTGATCTCAGCAGGATAAAGAATCTCGTTACAGAAACTTTAACTGTAGCTGGAACATCACAGCCTCCTGGACTCTGAATCTGTGTCACAGATCGTCTCTGGAAACCTTCCTGAGTCGACGTGATCTTGACGTATGAATCTATAAACACGTTTCTCTAAATACGACGCTCTTCGGCTAAATTACGCCCTGTTTTCTTTACGGTGGCGTTTTTACGGCTTTAATGGCCGTCTGAGGGCGGCGCGTCGCCGTCTGAGGCGCTCCAGCTGCCAGGAATGCCGTCTGTCCTCGGTTTTGTCTCTTCCCGGGTTGTTGTTGTTGTTGTTGGACGGAACGTTCTGGACCAGAGAGAAAACATCCACCAGGTTCAAGGCTGAAGCTTCGTTCGGTATTTTTAGATCGCGCTGAGAAACTGGAGGTCCGGCGTGGGCCGGTGCACATATTTAGGTGTGACACCAGAATCATTGTTTGGCCCCCCCCCCCACTACTTCCTGTTTTATCAGGGGGAGGGCTCAGCCGGAGCGTGAGAAGGCTTTCGGGGGCCCGTCTTTCTTGACCCCGTGGTATTTGAACATCAGTCCTTGTTTTGAATGCAAACGTAGTGGGACGCTGGTCGTTGGGACTTTTCCACATTTTAAAGTGACACACAGATATTTCTGGACCTGGTTCTCACCAGTTACTCAGTCATGCGTCGGGCTAATGGTTTCCTGGTGTCTGCTGGTAGACATGACGGTCTGTCATCGAGCTCTAAAGAGACAATCTGAAGGCGAGTTATTGGTGCTTACAAGGCGGGTTTGCAAAGCCGACTCTTGATTGGCCCATTTGAGGTCGATGACTGGACCTCCCAGGGGTCTCTGGGGCGGTGAGAGAAGGCCTCCCACATAAATCTGCTGCTGTTCCAGTGCTCCCACCACAGCCCAGTTCCTCAGCAGGAGCTCTCAGACGGGTTCGTTACAGACGGGTTCGTTACAGACGGGTTCGTTACAGACGTTCGTTTTACAGACGGGTTCGTTACAGACGGGTTTCGTTACAGACGGTTCGTTACAGGGGGTTTCGTTACAGACGGGTTCGTTACACGGGGTTCGTTACGGGTTCGTTACAGACGGGTTCGTTACAGACGGGTTTGTTACAGACTGGTTTGTTACAGACTGGTTCGTTACAGATGGGGTTCGTTACAGACGGGGTTCGTTACAGACGGGTTTGTTACAGACGGGTTCGTTACAGACTGGTTCGTTACAGACGGGGTTCGTTACAGACTGGTTTGTTACAGACTGGTTCGTTACAGATGGGGTTCGTTACAGACGGGGTTCGTTACAGACGGGTTTGTTACAGACGGGGTTCGTTACAGACTGGTTCGTTAAAGATGGGTTCGTTACAGACGGGTTCTTACAGACGGGGTTCGTTACAGACGGGTTACACGGGGTTCTTTACAGACGGGTTTCGTTACGACGGGTTCGTTACAGACTGGTTCGTTACAGATTACAGACGGGTTCGTTACAGACGTTACAGACGGGTTCGTTACAGAGTTCGTTACAGAGGGTTCGTTACAGACGGGGTTCGTTACAGACGGGTTCGTTACAGACGGGTTCGTTACGACGGGTTCGTTACAGTTCGTGTTCGTTACAGACGGGTTCGTTACGACGGGTTCGTTACAGACGGGTTTCGTTACGACGTTGGGTTCGTTACAGACGGGTTCGTTACAGACTGGTTCGTTACAGACGGGTTGTTAGGGGTTGTTACAGGGTTCGTTACAGACGGGTTCGTTACAGACGGGTTCGTTACAGACGGGTTCGTTACAGACGGGGTTCGTTACAGACGGGTTTGTTACAGACGGGTTCGTTACAGACGGGGTTCGTTACAGAGGGGTTTTTCGTTACAGACGTTCGGGGTTACAGACGGTTTGTTACAGACGTTCGTTACAGACGGGTTTTCGTTACAGACGGGTTCGTTACAGACGGGTTCGTTCGTTACGACGGGTTCGTTACAGACGGGTTCGTTACAGACGGGGTTCGTTACAGACGGGTTCGTTCGTTCGACGGGGTTTCGTTAGACGGGTTCTTTACAGACGGTTCGTTACAGACGGGGTTCGTTACAGACGGGGTTTCGTTACAGACTGGTTCGTTACAGACGGGGTTCGTTACAGACTGGGTTCGTTACTGGTTTCGTTACGACGGGTTCGTTACAGGTTGTTCGTTACAGACTGGTTCGTTACAGACGGGGTTCGTTACAGAGTTACAGACGGGTTCGTTACAGACGGGGTTCGTTACAGACGGGGTTCGTTACAGACGGGTTCGTTACAGACGGGGTTCGTTACAGACGGGGTTCGTTACAGACGGGTTCGTTACAGACGGGGTTCGTTACAGACGGGTTCGTTACAGACGGGTTCGTTACAGACGGGTTCGTTACAGACGGGTTCGTTACAGACGGGTTCGTTACAGACGGGTTCGTTACAGACGGGTTCGTTACAGACGGGTTCGTTACAGACGGGGTTCGTTACAGACTGGTTCGTTACAGACTGGTTCGTTACAGACGGGGTTCGTTACAGACGGGTTCGTTACAGACGGGTTCGTTACAGACGGGGTTCGTTACAGACGGGTTCGTTACGGGGTTCGTTACAGACGGGTTCGTTACAGACGGGTTCGTTACAGACGGGTTCGTTACAGACGGGTTCGTTACAGACGGGTTCGTTACAGGGTTCGTTACGGGGTTACAGACGGGTTTCGTTACAGACGGGGGTTGGGTTCGTTACAGACGGGTTCGTTACAGACGGGTTTCGTTACAGACGGGTTCGTTACAGACTGGTTCGTTACAGACAGACGGGTTCGTTACAGACGGGTTCGTTACAGACGGGGTTCGTTACAGACGGGTTCGTTACAGACGGGTTTCGTTACAGACGGGGTTCGTTACAGACAGACGGGTTCGTTACAGACGGGTTCGTTACAGACGGGGTTCGGGTTCGTACAGACGGTTCGTTACAGACGGGTTCGTTACAGACGGGTTCGTTACAGACGGGTTCGTTACAGACGGGTTCGTTACAGACGGGTTCGTTACAGACGGGTTTCGTTACAGACGGGGTTCGTTACAGACGGGGTTTCGTTACAGACGGGTTCGTTACAGACGGGGTTCGTTACAGACGGGTTCGTTACAGACGGGGTTCGTTACAGACGGGTTCGTTACAGACGGGGTTCGTTACAGACGACGGGTTCGTTACAGACGGGGTTCGTTACAGACTGGTTCGTTACAGACGGGTTCGTTACAGAACGTTGGTTCGTTACAGACGGGTTCGTTACAGACGGGTTCGTTACAGACGGGTTCGTTACAGACGGGTTACACGTTACAGACGGGTTCGTTACAGACGGGGTTCGTTACAGACGGGTTCGTTCGTTTACAGACGGGGTTCGTTACAGACGGGTTCGTTACAGACGGGGTTGACGGTTCGTTACAGACGGGTTCGTTACAGACGGGTTCGTTACAGACGGGGTTCGGTTACAGACTTCGTTACAGACGGGTTCGTTACAGACGGGTTCGTTACAGACGGGGTTCGTTACAGACGGGTCGTTACAGACGGGTTCGTTACAGACGGGTTCGTTACAGACGGGTTTCGTTACAGACGGGTTCGGTTACAGACGGGTTCGTTACAGACGGGTTCGTTACAGACGGGGTTCGTTACAGACGGGTTCGTTACAGACGGGTTCGTTACAGACGGGGTTCGTTACAGACGGGTTCGTTACAGACGTTTCGTTACAGACGGGGGTTCGTTACAGACGGGGTTCGTTACAGACGGGTTTCGTTACAGACGGGGTTCGTTACAGACGGGGTTCGTTTACAGACGGTTCGTTACGGGTTCGTTACAGACGGGGTTCGTTACAGACGGGGTTCGTTACAGACGGGTTCGTTACAGACGGGGTTCGTTCCGACGGGTTCGTTACAGACGGTTCGTTACAGACGGGTTCGTTACAGACGGTTCGTTCACGGGTTCGTTACAGACGGGGTTCGTTACACAGACGGGGTTCGTTACAGAACGGGTTCGTTACAGACGGGTTCGTTACAGACGGGTTCGTTACAGACGGTTCGTTACAGACGGGGTTCGTTACAGACTGGTTCGTTACACGTTACAGACGGTTCGTTACAGACGGGTTCGTTACAGACGGGGTTCGTTACAGACGGGGTTCGTTACAGACTGGTTCGTTACAGACGGGTTGGTTCGTTACAGACTGGTTCGTTACAGACGGGTTCGTTACAGAGGGGTTACAGACGGGTTCGTTACAGACGGGGTTCGTTACAGACGGTTCGTTACAGACGGATTCTTTACGACGGGTTCGTTACAGACGGGGTTCGTTACAGACGGGTTCGTTAGACGGGGTTCGTTACAGACGGGGTTCGTTACACGGGTCGTTACGTTACAGACGGGTTCGTTACAGACGGGTTCGTTACAGACGGGTTCACGGGTTCGTTACAGACGGGTTCGTTACAGACGTTACAGACGGGTTCGTTACAGACGGGGTTCGTTACAGACGGGTTCGTTACGGGTTCGTTACAGACGGGTTCGTTACAGACGGGTTCGTTACAGACGGGTTCGTTACAGACGGGTTCGTTACAGACGGGTTCGTTACAGACAGACGGGTTCGTTACAGACGGGTTCGTTACAGACGTACAGAGTTACAGACGGGTCGTTACAGACGGGGTCGTTACAGACGGTTCGTTACAGACGGGGTTCGTTACAGACGGGTTCGTTACAGACGGGTTCGTTACAGACGGGTTCGTTACACGGGTTACGACGGGTTCGTTACAGACGGGTTCGTTACAGACGGGTTCGTTAGACGGGTTCGTTACAGACGGGGTTCGTTACAGACGGGGTTCGTTACAGACGGGTTCGTTCAGACGGGGTTCGTTACAGACGGGTTCGTTAGACGGGTTCGTTACAGACGTTACAGACGGGGTTCGTTCGTTACACGGGGTTCGTTACAGACGGGGTTCGTTACAGACGGGGTTACAGACGTTACAGACGGTTCGTTACAGACGGGTTCGTTACAGACGGGGTTCGTTACAGACGGGGTTCGTTACAGACGGGTTCGTTACAGACGGGGTTGTTACAGACGGGTTCGTTACAGACGGGTTCGTTACAGACGGGGTTCGTTACAGACGGGTTCGTTACAGACGGGGTTCGTTACAGACGGGGTTCGTTACAGACGGGTTCGTTACAGACGGGTTCGTTACAGACGTTACAGACGGGGTTCTTACAGGGTTTCGTTACAGACGGGGTTCGTTCAGACGGGGTTACGTTAGACGGGGTTCGTTACAGACGGGGTTCGTTACAGACGGGTCGTTACAGGGGTTCGTTACAGACGGGGTTCGTTACAGACGGGTTCGTTACAGACGGGTTCGTTACAGACGGGGTTCGTTACAGACGGGTTCGTTACAGACGGGGTTCGTTACAGACGGGTTCGTTACAGACGGGTTCGGGTTCGTTCGTTACAGACGGGGTTCGTTACAGACGGGTTCGTTACGGTTCGTTACAGACGGGTTCGTTACAGACGGGGTTCGTTACAGACGGGGTTCGTTCGTTACAGACGGGTTCGTTACAGACGGGTTCGTTACAGACGGGGTTCGTTACAGACGGGTTTCGTTACAGACGGGTTCGTTACCAGCTGAATCCCCGTCAGATTAGCCCTCATTCTACCGACATATTTCGCATACATGGATTACCGACTGGGGTCCGTGCGGACCCCACACTGTAAAAAATTCCAAGTTGACTCAACTTAAAAAAATTTGTAACCTCGCTGCCTTAAAATATTGATTAAATCTAGCAAATTATTTCAGGTAATTTCAACTCACAACTAAGTTTCTCCAACTTAAAAGACCAAGTTCACGTGACTTATTGCTTTGTTGAGGGAACTTTCTTTATTAGGTCAAATAAACAAATATTTTTGTTGTATCAACAATGGAACAATGGAAGAATAAATACTGTAATAAACAACCATCAAAGAAAAATTACAACTTTTTTCTTCTCAGAATATTATTACTGATGTATTAAATGTCATCTGAGGAAAAAAACAACAACAGATTATTATTATTTTAAGAAATTTATAGTTAATTTGCATATTTTATAAAACCCAAAAATGTCAACAGTGGAATTTTATGATCTCCTTTACAGCAATTAAGATCCTATCTGAGCTAAGAACAAATCTATTGAAATTTTTCAAATCAGTTAAAGAATGAGGCTCTCTATTACCATCTCTATGGTAGTCACGTTAGACTTGATTCTGATATAATTTAGTGTTCAGTCATTTAAAGTAAACATTATTTGTGTTGTATTTATATGGTGAAACCAACCAAGGTCATTTTGAACCCAATATATATAAAAAACTTAAATAAAGCCACAATCATTTAAATGTCACTACATTTTAATTTTATTTGAATTTTAATACAAAAGTCAAAAATACAAAAGTAAGATACTTTAAATTAGGACCCATGGCAAACATTGACTCAATAAATGGTTCCATCTTTTAAAAATACATAGGCGGAATTAGAGATTTTGACTGGGGTCCTCTTGGACCACAATGCATTGGAATTTTTAAAAAGCACAGATAAAGACAGAAACAGAAAAAAATCATATGACATCATTAGGAACAAATTGATTGACAAAGTCATGAAAATTTTGAATTATAGAATAAAGCACCTCTGAGATATGACAAAAAGTACACCTCTGTCGGCGGTATGAGGGTTAGCGGCCGTCAGGGCGACTGCAGCGCCTGGAGGTGGTTTCGTTCCTGTGGGCGGCTGGAAATCACTGGTTTCCAGTCTGTAATCTGTAATCTGTAATCTGTAATCTGTAATCTGTAATCTCTCCACGCTCTGCGTCGGCCGTTGAAACGAAGCTTTCAGAGCTGTTTATCCACCCAGTAGGCACAACTGGTTTCCTGCAATAATTCGCCCTAAAATGTGAGCTACGTCTACGTCATAAACCTCCGTCTGACCAGAAACCTTCTCTGGTTTCACAGATTCACATAAAACTCAGATCTGATCTGAAGAACTTGTAAGTTTATAAGTTTATAAGTTTATAAGCGGCGGTGGATCCACAGACTGTATAAGAAGAACTGGACAAACCCTCGTTGACGTCACCGCTAGTTTCCCACAGAGTGATTCTGTATCCTCCTTTTCTTCTGACTGTGTACCGGTCATGTTGACCCACCTTATAATTAATACACTGACAACGTTTACATGATGTTTTTTATTAATAATTAATGATTCCGCATTAAATAATTCCGAATTAAACTATTTTCCTTCGAGTTTACATGGAAATAGTAATTCTGAATTGAGGTTTACATGGAAAACACGTTTGTTCGGCTTTATCCAACTCCGCTTTAGGTCTGGGGGTTGGGAAGGGTTCTGATTGGATGGGGGGGGCAGACGTCTTTACATCTACCGGAAGAAAACAAACTTAGCTAACTCGGTTAGCAACAACAGTTCACTTATTTTTGACCTGGGTGGCGTCTCTATCTGTGAAACCACCTTCATTTAACCTGGCCGCTTTGAAAAGCTCACAATTTTTATGTTTCCTGCCATCTGTTCTTTTAATTATTTCCAGTTCCTCCAAGCTATTTATTAAATAAATCGTCTCTGCTCTTGAACACCGTTTACTGCGTGCTGCCATCTTGAAACTTTGTTTTGAAAACAAGCCCAGCGCAGAATATTAGCGTCATCGCGACAGACGGGCAAGAGAACTAGCATGCGCAGAAAGACGGAAATTAATTTAAAGCGGAATGAGTGTAAACATGACCGCAGAATTATTTAATTCGGAATTAAAATCAGAATAAACCAGCCACTTACTTCAGAATTAAGTTTAATTCGGAATTGACATTTTCAGTCGGAATTAGGTGTTTACATGGTAACTTTTATTCGGATTTAACTTTAATTCTGAATTAAAGAGGAATTAAACTTCCCATGTAAACGCACAGAGTGGTACCTCTACTTACGAAATTTTCAGGTTACGAAACGCATCAACGGTAAAATATTGCCTTTAGTTACGAAAGAAATTTCAGGATACGAAAGTCATAAATCCAGTAGCGCTGCTACTCGCAGCTCCCAGAGTTTACTGAACGTAAACGTAGCTGTCGGCTCTGTATCTGTTTGAAAACGGTGCGTCCGAGCTGCTCTGCCATTGGCTATCGCTTAGCATCTTCCTGGCATCCCATTGGCTAGGAGGGCCCCTTGTCTGTATGAGCGTAACCCTGTGGACCTCGCAGGTCTACCTGTGGACGCTGCAGGTCTACCTGTGGACCCTGCAGGTCTACCTGTGGACCTGCTGAACCCTAAAAGAGAAATAGAGGTTCGGATATTCGGACGGAGGTGAGTTTAACTGAAGCAGAGAAAACAGTTTTTTATTTTGCTCCTGGGTCTGAAGGAGGAAACTAATCCTGGTAAATACTTTGACACCTGTCCAAGGAAAACTGGAAGAACTGAAGGGAAAATGGACTGATAGAAGGTTGGACTTGGACAAAACTCTCAGTTATGAAGTCAATAAGTCAATCTGCAGACGAACTGGAGGACTGGAGGACAGGAGGACTGGAGGACTGGAGGACAGGAGGACTGGAGGACAGAAAGACCGGAGGACCGGAGGACAGGAGGACAGGAGGACAGGAGGACTGGAGGACAGGAGGACAGGAAGACAGGAGGACAGGAGGACAGGAGGACTGGAGGACAGGAGGAAGGAGACTGGAGGACTGGAGGACTGAGGACAGGAGGACAGGAGGAGGACAGGAGGACTGGAGGACTGGAGGACAGGAGGACTGGAGGACGGAGGACTGGAGGAGGACAGGAGGACAGGAGGACTGGAGGACTGGAGGACTGGAGGACTGGAGGACAGGAGGACAGGAGGACAGGAGGACTGGAGGACTGGAGGACTGGAGGACTGGAGGAGAGGACTGGAGGACTGGAGACGGAGGACTGGAGGACTGGAGGACTGGAGGACTGGAGACTGGAGGACTGGAGGACAGGAGGACAGGAGGACGGGACTGGAGGACCGGAGGACGGACGGAGGACAGGAGGACTGGAGGACTGGAGGACTGGAGGACAGGAGGACTGGAGGACTGGAGGACTGGAGGACGGAGGACCGGAGGACGGAGGAGGACAGGAGGACAGGAGGACAGGAGGACAGGAGAGGACTGGAGACAGGAGGACTGGAGGACCGGAGGACCGGGACCGGAGACAGGAGGACAGGAGGACAGGAGGACTGAGGACTGGAGGACGGAGGACTGAGGACAGGAGGACAGGAGGACAGGAGGACTGGAGGGGAGGACAGGACAGGAGGACTGGAGGAGGAGGACTGGAGGACAGGAGGACAGGAGGACTGGAGGACAGGAGGACAGGAAGACTGGAGGAACTGGAGAGGAGGACAGGAGGACTGGAGGACTGGAGGACAGGAGACAGGACAGGAGGACAGGAGGACAGGAGGACTGGAGGACAGGAGGACAGAGGAGAGGACAGGAGGAAGGACTGAGGACGGAGGACTGGAGGAACTGGAGGACTGGAGGACAGGAGGACGGAGGACAGGAGGACAGGAGGACTGGAGGACTGGAGGACTGGAGGACTGGAGGACTGAGGACGGAGGACTGGAGGACAGGAGGACTGGAGGACTGGAGGACTGGAGGACTGGAGGACGGAGGACCGGAGGACGGAGGACAGGAGGACAGGAGGAGGAGGAGGACTGGAGGACAGGAGGACTGGAGGACAGGAGGACAGGAGGACAGGAGGACTGGAGGACAGGAGGACAGGAGGAGGACAGGAGGAACAGGAGGACAGGAGGACTGGAGGACAGGAGGACAGAGGAGGAGGACAGGAGGACTGGAGGACTGGAGGACAGGAGGACTGGAGGACTGGAGGACTGGGACAGGAGGACTGGGGACTGGAGGACTGGAGGACTGGAGGACTGGAGGACTGGAGGACTGGAGGACTGGAGGACAGGAGGACTGGAGGACAGGAGGACTGGAGGACAGGAAAGGAGGAGGAGGACTGGAGGAGGACTGAGGACAGGAGGACAGGAGGACAGGAGGAGGACAGGAGGACAGAGGAGGACAGGAGGACTGGAGGACAGGACTGAGGACAGAGGACAGGAGGACGAGGACTGGAGGACATGGAGGGACTGGAGGACTGGAGGACTGGAGGACTGGAGGACAGGAGGACTGGAGGACTGGAGGACTGGAGGACTGGAGACTGGAGGACTGGAGGACTGGAGGACTGGAGGACAGGAGGACCGGAGGACCGGAGGACTGGAGGACAGGAGGACAGGAGGACTGGAGGACTGGAGGACTGGAGGACAGGAGGACAGGAGGACTGGAGGACCGGAGGACAGGAGGACTGGAGGACTGGAGGACTGGAGGACTGGAGGACAGGAGGAGGACAGGAGGACTGAGGAGGAGGACTGGAGGACACTGGAGGACTGGAGGACGACGGAGGACCGGAGGACCGGAGGACCGGAGGACAGGAGGACAGGAGGACAGGAGGACTGGAGGACTGGAGGACGGAGGAGGACAGGAGGACGGAGGAGGACTGGAGGACTGGAGGACTGGAGGACAGGAGGACTGGAGGACTGGAGGACAGGAGACTGGAGGACAGGAGGACAGGAGGACTGGAGGACAGGAGGACAGGAGGACGGAGGAGGACAGGAGGACAGGAGGACTGGAGGACTGGAGGACAGGAGGACGGAGGACAGGAGGACAGGAGGACTGGAGGACCGGAGGACCGGAGGACGGAGGACAGGAGGACAGGAGGACAGGAGGACAGGAGGACAGGAGGACTGGAGGACGGGAGGAGGAGGACTGGAGGACGGAGGACTGGAGGACAGGAAGGAGGACAGGAGGACGGAGGACTGGAGGACAGGAGGACAGGAGGACAGAGGGACTGGAGGAGGACGGAGACTGGAGGCTGGAGGACTGGAGGACAGGAGGACTGGAGGACCGAGGACCGGAAGAGGAGGACTGGAGGATGGAGGACAGGAGGACTGGAGGACTGGAGGACAGGAGGACAGGAGGACAGGAGGACAGGAATGGAGGACCGGAGGACCGGAGGACCGGAGGACAGGAGGACAGGAGGACAGGAGGACAGGAGGACTGGAGGACCAGGAGGACGGAGGAGGACAGGAGGACTGGAGGACAGGAGGACAGGAGGACAGGAGGACTGGAGGACAGGAGGACAGGAGGACTGGAGGACTGGAGGACTGGAGGATGAGGACTGGAGGAGGGATGGAGGACCGGAGGAGGACCGGAGGACCGGAGGACCGAGACCGGAAGACTGGAGGACAGGAGGACCGGAGGACTGGAGGACAGGAGGACTGGAGGACTGGAGGACAGGAGGACTGGAGGACGGAGGAGGACAGGAGGACTGGAGGACAGGAGGACAGGAGGAGGAGGACTGGAGGAGGCTGGAGGACTGGAGGAGGACTGGAGGACAGGAGGACTGGAGGACTGGAGGACAGGAGGACAGGAGGACAGGAGGAGAGGACTGGAGGACGGAGGACTGGAGGACTGGAGGACAGGAGGAACTGGAGGACCGGAGGACCGGGACGGAGGACGGAGGAGACTGGAGGAACAGGAGGACTGGAGGACTGGAGGACTGGAGGACTGGAGGACAGGAGGACGGAGGACTGGAGGAAGGACTGGAGGACAGGAGGACTGGAGGACTGGAGGAGATGGAGACCGAGGAGGGGACAGGAGGACAGGAGGAGGAGGACTAGGACGGAGGACAGGAGGACTGGAGGACAGGAGGAGGAAGGAGAGGAGGAGGACTGGAGGACTGGAGGACAGGAGGACTGGAGGACTGGAGGACAGGAGGACTGGAGGACCGGAAGACTGGAGGACAGGAGGACTGGAGGACTGGAGGACAGGAGGACTGGAGGACAGGAGGACAGGAGGACAGGAGGACAGGAGGACTGGAGGACTGGAGGACTGGAGGACAGGAGGACTGGAGGACCGGAGGACCGGAAGACTGGAGGACAGGAGGACTGGAGGACTGGAGGACAGGAGGACTGGAGGACAGGAGGACGGGAGGACAGTTAGGACCAGCAGATTAATTAGTCCTTTAATGAACATTTTGTGCTGCAGGAAAANGAGGACTGGAGGACTGGAGGACTGGAGGAGGACTGGAGGAACAGGAGGAGGAGGACAGGAGGACTGGAGGACAGGAGGACAGGAGGACTGGAGGACTGGAGGACTGGAGGACTGGAGGACAGGAGGGGAGGAGGGACTGGAGGACAGGAGGACTGGACTGGAGGAGGACAGGAGGACAGGAGGACTGGAGGACAGGAGGACAGGAGGACAGAGGACAGGAGGACTGGAGGACAGGAGGACAGGAGGACTGGAGGACAGGAGGACTGGAGGAGGACTGGAGGACTGGAGGACAGGAGGGAGGACTGGAGGACAGGAGGACAGAGGAGGGACTGGAGGACAGGAGGACTGGAGGACTGGAGGACTGGAGGACAGGAGGACTGGAGGACTGGAGGACTGGAGGACAGGAGGACAGGGGAGGACTGGAGGACAGGAGGACAGGAGGACAGGAGGACACTGGAGGACTGGGACTGGAGGACAGGAGGACTGGAGGACTGGAGGACTGGAGGACAGGAGGACGGAGGACTGGAGGACTGGACTGGAGGACAGGAGGACAGGAGGACGGGAGGAGGACAGGAGGAGGATGGAGGACAGGAGGACAGGAGGACTGGAGGACTGGAGGACTGGAGGAGGAGGACGGAGGACTGGAGGACGGAGGACAGGAGGAGGAGGACAGGAGGAGGACTGGAGGACTGGAGGACTGGAGGACAGGACAGGAGGACTGGAGGACAGGAGGACTGGAGGAGGAGGAGGAGGACAGGAGGACAGGAGGACGGAGGACAGGAGGGGAGGACGGAGGAGGAGGAGGACAGGGAGGACTGGAGGAGGAGGACTGGAGGACTGGAGGACTGGAGGACAGGAGGACTGGAGGACAGGAGGACAGGAGGACTGGGAGGAGGACAGGAGGAGGACGGGAGGACAGGAGGACTGGAGGAGGACAGGAGGGAGGGACAGGAGGACAGGAGGACTGGAGGACGGAGGACGGACTGGAGGACCAGGAGGACGGAGGACAGGAGGAGGACCTGGAGGACAGGAGGACAGGAGGACAGGAGGACTGGAGGACTGGAGGACTGGAGGACAGGAGGAGGACAGGAGGACAGGGGAGGACAGGACTGGAGGACTGGAGGATGGAGGACTGGAGGACAGGAGGACTGGAGGACGGAGGACGGAGGAGGACAGGAGGACAGGAGGACTGGAGGACTGGAGGACTGGAGGACGGAGGAGGAGGACTGGAGGACGGAGGACTGGAGGACGGAGGAGGGGAGGAGGACTGGAGGACAGGAGGACGAGGAGGAGGACAGGAGGACAGGAGGACTGGAGGACTGGAGGACAGGAGGACAGGAGGACTGGAGGACCGGAAGGACTGGAGGACAGGAGGACTGGAGGACTGGAGGACAGGAGGACTGGAGGACGGAGGAGGACAGGAGGAGGGACAGGAGGACAGGAGGACTGGAGGACAGGAGGACTGGAGGACTGGGGACTGGAGGACAGAGGACTGGCGGGGACGGAGGACAGGAGGACTGGAGGACAGGAGGACAGGAGGATGGAGGACTGGAGGACTGGAGGAGGACAGGAGGAGGAACAGGAGGACTGGAGGACGGAGGACTGGAGGACAGGAGGACTGGAGGACTGGACAGGACTGAGGAGGAGGACAGGAGGACAGGAGGACTGGAGGACTGGAGGACAGGAGGACTGGAGGACTGGAGGGGAGGACAGGAGGACAGGAGGAGGAGGACAGGAGGACAGGAGGACTGGAGGACTGGAGGACTGGAGGACAGGAGGACTGGAGGACGGAGGACCGGAGGACGGAGGACAGGAGGAGGAGGACTGGAGGACTGGAGGACAGGAGGACTGGAGGACAGGAGGACGGGAGGACAGTTAGGACCAGCAGATTAATTAGTCCTTTAATGAACATTTATGGTGCTGCAGGAAAAACTAGAGACTAGATGATTCAACCAAAGCTCGTTGGAGACGGTTGATGACATCAGTTTGGGGGCGTGGTCTGTGATTGACACCGCTGACCCCTCCCAGTTCCCACGCCGGCCTGGTCCCCGTCACGCTCCAGCGTCCAGTCGTTAAACTAAACGCTGGTTTGTCTCAGGGAGGACGGCGCAGGGACGTGACGGCGGGCTGTTGGGGCCGGTCGCGCCCTTATATGGTCATCCTGGCGCTGAGACAACCCGTCGCTCTGTTATTAGATGGTTCTGATCCGACCCAGATATGTATGTTAGCAGTGAATGTCCATTAACGACCAGACGTGAGAAAACTCAAAAACACAAACACATTTTCCACTTCAAACCACCTCAGTTGGTCCCTGATGAACGTTTACGCTCAGAACCGTCTAATAACGGACCTGGACCCGGGCCTGATTTAACTTTAAACACCTCAGAACCGTCTAATAACGGACCTGACCCGGGCCGATTTAACTTTAAACTCAGAATAATACGGACCTGGACCCGGGCCTGATTAACTTTAAACATCTCAGAACCGTCTAATAACGGACCTGGACCCGGGCCGATTTAACTTTAAACCTCAGAACCGTCTAATAACGGACCTGGACCCGGGCCTGATTTAACTTTAAACATCTCAGAACCGTCTAATAACGGACCTGGACCCGGGCCTGATTTAACTTTAAACATCTCAGAACCGTCTAATAACGGACCTGGACCCGGGCCTGATTTAACTTTAAACACCTCAGAACCGTCTAATAACGGACCTGGACCCGGGCCTGATTTTAACTTTAAACATCTCAGAACCGTCTAATAACGGACCTGGACCCGGGCCTGATTTAACTTTAAACATCTCAGAACCGTCTAATAACGACCTGGACCCGGCCTGATTTAACTTTTAAACACCTCAGACCGTCTAATAACGGACCTGGACCCGGCCTGATTTAACTTTAAACATCTCAGAACCGTCTAATAACGGACCTGGACCCGGGCCTGATTTAACTTTAAACACCTCAGAACCCGTCTAATAACGGACCTGGACCCGGGCCTGATTTAACTTTAAACACCTCAGAACCGTCTAATAACGGACCTGGACCCGGGCCTGATTTAACTTTAAACACCTCAGAACCGTCTAATAACGGACCTGGACCCGGGCCTGATTTAACTTAAACATCTCAGAACCGTCTAATAACGGACCTGGACCCGGGCCTGATTTAACTTTAAACACCTCAGAACCGTCTAATAACGGACCTGGACCCGGGCCTGATTTAACTTTAAACATCTCAGAACCGTCTAATAACGGACCTGGACCCGGGCCTGATTTAACTTTAAACATCTCAGAACCGTCTAATAACGGACCTGGACCCGGGCCTGATTTAACTTTAAACACCTCAGAACCGTCTAATAACGGACCTGGACCCGGGCCTGATTTAACTTTAAAACACCTCAGAACCGTCTAATAACGGACCTGGACCCGGGCCTGAATTTAACTTTAAACATCTCAGAACCGTCTAATAACGGACCTGGACCCGGGCCTGATTTAACTTTAAACATCTCAGAACCGTCTAATAACGGACCTGGACCCGGGCCTGATTTAACTTTAAACACCTCAGAACCGTCTAATAACGGACCTGGACCCGGGCCTGATTTAACTTTAAACATCTCAGAACCGTCTAATAACGGACCTGGACCCGGGCCTGATTTAACTTTAAACACATCTCAGAACCGTCTAATAACGGACCTGGACCCGGGCCTGATTTAACTTTAAACATCTCAGAACCGTCTAATAACGGACCTGGACCCGGGCCTGATTTAACTTTAAACACCTCAGAACCGTCTAATAACGGACCTGGACCCGGGCCTGATTTAACTTTAAACATCTCAGAACCGTCTAATAACGGACCTGGACCCGGGCCTGATTTAACTTTAAACACCTCAGAACCGTCTAATAACGGACCTGGACCCGGGCCTGAATTTAAACTTTAAACTCTCAGACCTACCTCTAATAACGGACCTGGACCCGGGCCCTGATTTAACTTTAAACATCTCAGAACCGTCTAATAACGGACCTGGACCCGGGCCTGATTTAAACTTTAAACATCTCAGAACCGTCTAATAACGGACCTGGACCCGGGCCTGATTTAACTTTAAACATCTCAGAACCGTCTAATAACGGACCTGGACCCGGGCCTGATTTAACTTTAAACATCTCAGAACCGTCTAATAACGGACCTGGACCCGGGCCTGATTTAACTTTAAACACCTCAGAACCGTCTAATAACGGAACCCTGGACCCGGGCCTGATTTAACTTTAAACACCTCAGAACCGTCTAATAACGGACCTGGACCCGGGCCTGATTTAACTTTAAACATCTCAGAACCGTCTAATAACGGACCTGGACCCGGGCCTGATTTAACTTTAAACATCTCAGAACCGTCTAATAACGGACCTGGACCCGGGCCTGATTTAACTTTAAACATCTCAGAACCGTCTAATAACGGACCTGGACCCGGACCCGGGCCTGATTTAACTTTAAACACCTCAGAACCGTCTAATAACGGACCTGGACCCGGGCCTGATTTAACTTTAAAACATCTCAGAACCGTCTAATAACGGACCTGGACCCGGGCCTGATTTAACTTTAAACACCTCAGAACCGTCTAATAACGGACCTGGACCCGGGCCTGATTTAACTTTAAACACTAACCGTTAATAACGACCTGGACCCGGGATTTAACTTTAAACACCTCAGAACCGTCTAAGAACCGTCTATAACGGACCTGGACCCGGGCCTGATTTAACTTTAAACACCTCAGAACCGTCTAATAACGGACCTGGACCCGGGCCTGATTTAACTTTAAACATCTCAGAACCGTCTAATAACGGACCTGGACCCGGGCCTGATTTAACTTTAAACACCTCAGAACCGTCTAATAACGGACCTGGACCCGGCCTGATTTAACTTTAAAACACCTCAGAACCGTCTAATAACGGACCTGGACCCGGGCCTGATTTAACTTTAAAAACATCTCAGAACCGTCTAATAACGGACCTGGACCCGGGCCTGATTTAACTTTAAACATCTCAGAACCGTCTAATAACGGACCTGGACCCGGGCCTGATTTAACTTTAAACATCTCAGAAACCGTCTAATAACGGACCTGGACCCGGGCCTGATTTAACTTTAAACACCTCAGAACCGTCTAATAACGGACCTGGACCCGGGCCTGATTTAACTTTAAACACCTCAGAACCGTCTAATAACGGACCTGGACCCGGGCCTGATTTAACTTTAAACATCTCAGAACCGTCTAATAACGGACCTGGACCCGGGCCTGATTTAACTTTAAACATCTCAGAACCGTCTAATAACGGACCTGGACCCGGGCCTGATTTAACTTTAAACATCTCAGAACCGTCTAATAACGGACCTGGACCCGGGCCTGATTTAACTTTAAACATCTCAGAACCGTCTAATAACGGACCTGGACCCGGGCCTGATTTAACTTTAAACATCTCAGAACCGTCTAATAACGGACCTGGACCCGGGCCTGATTTAACTTTAAACACCTCAGAACCGTCTAATAACGGACCTGGACCCGGGCCTGATTTAACTTTAAAACATCTCAGAACCGTCTAATAACGGACCTGGACCCGGGCCTGATTTAACTTTAAACATCTCAGAACCGTCTAATAACGGACCTGGACCCGGGCCTGATTTAACTTTAAACATCTCAGAACCGTCTAATAACGGACCTGGACCCGGGCCTGATTTAACTTTAAACACCTCAGAACCGTCTAATAACGGACCTGGACCGGGCCTGATTTAACTTTAAACATCTCAGAACCGTCTGATAACGGACCTGGACCCGGGCCTGATTTAACTTTAAACACCTCAGAACCGTCTAATAACGGACCTGGACCCGGCCTGATTTAACTTTAAAATCTCAGAACCGTCTAATAACGGACCTGGACCCGGGCCTGATTTAACTTTAAACATCTCAGAACCGTCTAATAACGGACCTGGACCCGGGCCTGATTTAACTTTAAACATCTCAGAACCGTCTAATAACGGACCTGGACCCGGGCCTGATTTAACTTTAAACACCTCAGAACCGTCTAATAACGGACCTGGACCCGGGCCTGATTTAACTTTAAACATCTCAGAACCGTCTAATAACGGACCTGGAACCCGGGCCTGATTTAACTTTAAACATCTCAGAACCGTCTAATAACGGACCTGGACCCGGGCCTGATTTAACTTTAAACATCTCAGAACCGTCTAATAACGGACCTGGACCCGGCCTGATTTAACTTTAAACATCTCAGAACCGTCTAATAACGGACCTGGACCCGGGCCTGATTTAACTTTAAAACCCTTAACGGACCGACCCGGGCTGATTAACTTTAAACACCTCAGAACCGTCTAATAACGGACCTGGACCCGGGCCTGATTAACTTTAAAACATCTCAGAACCGTCTAATAACGGACCTGGACCCGGGCCTGATTTAACTTTAAACATCTCAGAACCGTCTAATAACGGACCTGGACCCGGGCCTGATTTAACTTTAAACATCTCAGAACCGTCTAATAACGGACCTGGACCCGGGCCTGATTTAACTTTAAACATCTCAGAACCGTCTAATAACGGACCTGGACCCGGGCCTGATTTAACTTTAAAACATCTCAGAACCGTCTAATAACGGACCTGACCCGGGCCTGATTTAACTTTAAACACCTCAGAACCGTCTAATAACGGACCTGGACCCGGGCCTGATTTAACTTTAAACATCTCAGAACCGTCTAATAACGGACCTGGACCCGGGCCATGATTTACTTTAAAACACCTCAGAACCGTCTAATAACGGACCTGGACCCGGGCCTGATTTAACTTTAAACACCTCAGAACCGTCTAATAAAACGGACCTGGACCCGGGCCTGATTTAACTTTAAACACCTCAGAACCGTCTAATAACGGACCTGGACCCGGGCCTGATTTAACTTTAAACATCTCAGAACCGTCTAATAACGGACCTGGACCCGGGCCTGATTTAACTTTAAACACCTCAGAACCGTCTAATAACGGACCTGGACCCGGGCCTGATTTAACTTTAAACACCTCAGAACCGTCTAATAACGGACCTGGACCCGGGCCTGATTTAACTTTTAAACACCTCAGAACCGTCTAATAACGGACCGGACCCGGGCCTGATTTAACTTTAAACATCTCAGAACCGTCTAATAACGGACCTGGACCCGGGCCTGATTTAACTTTAAACATCTCAGAAACCGTCTAATAACGGACCTGGACCCGGGCCTGATTTAACTTTAAACATCTCAGAACCGTCTAATAACGGACCTGGACCCGGGCCTGATTAACTTTAAACACCTCAGAACCGTCTAATAACGGACCTGGACCCGGGCCTGATTTAACTTTAAACATCTCAGAACCGTCTAATAACGGACCTGGACCCGGGCCTGATTTAACTTTAAACATCTCAGAACCGTCTAATAACGGACCTGGACCCGGGCCTGATTTAACTTTAACATCTCAGAAACCGTCTAATAACGGACCTGGACCCGGGCCTGATTTAACTTTAAACATCTCAGAACCGTCTAATAACGGACCAGGACCCGGGCCTGATTTAACTTTAAACACCTCAGAACCGTCTAATAACGGACCTGGACCCGGGCCTGATTTAACTTTAAACACCTCAGAACCGTCCTAATAACGGACCCGGACCCGGGCCTGATTTAACTTTAAAACATCTCAGAACCGTCTAATAACGGACCTGGACCCGGGCCTGATTTAACTTTAAACATCTCAGAACCGTCTAATAACGGACCTGGACCCGGGCCTGATTTAACTTTAAACATCTCAGAACCGTCTAATAACGGACCCGGACCCGGGCCTGATTTAACTTTAAACACCTCAGAACCGTCTAATAACGGACCCGGACCCGGGCCTGATTTAACTTTAAACATCTCAGAACCGTCTAATAACGGACCCGGACCCGGGCCTGATTTAACTTTAAACACCTCAGAACCGTCTAATAACGGACCTGGACCCGGGCCTGATTTAACTTTAAACATCTCAGAACCGTCTAATAACGGACCTGGACCCGGGCCTGATTTAACTTTAAACATCTCAGAACCGTCTAATAAACCCGGACCCGGGCCTGACCTCAGAACCGTCTAATAACCCGGGCCTGATTTAACTTTAAAACAGAACCGGACCCCGGCCTGATTAACTTTAAAATCTAACTTAATAAACATCTCAGAACCGTCTAATAACGGACCTGGACCCGGGCCTGATTTAACTTTAAACATCTCAGAACCGTCTAATAACGGACCTGGACCCGGGCCTGATTTAACTTTAAACATCTCAGAACCGTCTAATAACGGACCTGGACCCGGGCCTGATTTAACTTTAAAGGTTCTGAGGTTCGCTGCTCGTATCTGACGGTGTGAACATCCATGAAGGAGGTCTGGAGGCTGGAGGGGGGGGTGGAGTCGCCTCAGAGCGTCTGCCGTTGATGACATCATCAGTGAGGTAACCATGGAAACAATCCTGCTGGGAACTGCAGGGCTGCTGGGAAGGAAACATGGCCCCAGTAAGGGAGCACGGCGGAGGGAGCATCATGATGGGGACCTGGCCGCTGCCTCAGGGCTTCACGTAAAATATCACCTTTATAAAATCTGAGATTACAGCTTTATGTCATAAAATTCTCTATTTCACACGATTGAAACTTTGTGTCCTAAAATTAAGAGTTTTTGTCTGGAACCACAGCTGGAACCACGGCTGGAACCACAGCTGGAACCACGGCTGGAACCACAGCTGGAACCACGGCTGGAACCACAGCTGGAACCACGGCTGGAACCACAATGTAACCACAGCTGGAACCACGGCTGGAACCACAGCTGGAACCACAGCTGGACCCACAGCTGGAACCACAGTGGAACCACGGCTGGAACCACAGCTGGAACCACGGCTGGAACCACGGCTGGAACCACAGCTGGAACCACAGCTGGAACCACAGCTGGAACCACGGCTGGAACCACAGCTGGAACCACGGCTGGAACCACAATGTAACCACAGCTGGAACCACGGCTGGAACCACAGCTGGAACCACAGCTGGACCCACAGCTGGAACCACAGTGGAACCACGGCTGGAACCACAGCTGGAACCACGGCTGGAACCACGGCTGGAACCACAGCTGGAATCACAGCTGGAACCACAGCTGGAACCACAGCTGGAACCACAGCTGGAACCAATCTGGAACCACAGCTGGAACCACAGCTGGAACCACAGCTGGAACCATGGCTGGAACCACAATGTAACCACAGCTGGAACCACGGCTGGAACCACAGCTGGAACCACAGCTGGAACCACGGCTGGACCCACGGGTGGAACCACAGCTGGACCCACAGCTGGAACCATGGCAATTTGCAGTTTTAAGACGATGTTTTGAATTTATTAAAAATGTAGGGAATTTATGGATTTAACAAGAAAAAAAATCATAATTTTAGGACAAAATGTTCTATTTTATGACCAAAGTTGTATAAAAAAAGTTTTATGACAAAAAGTCTTGCTGAATTAGCCATTTATACACTGTTGTTGTTTTTAAAAAAAAGTAAATTAAAATTGTAAAAAGTCTTGAATTTTCAAAACTTGCAAATTTTACAAGAATTCACGATTTTAAGACAAAAAGTCAAAAAATATTCAAGTCAAGGTTTTATGAGGAATTATCGTGATGTTTTAAGGGACCAGGCTGCAGGTTCTGAACCTGGAGGTCAGAGACTGACGGAACCAGAACCTGACGGAACCAGAACCTGGTGGTCAGAGACTGATGGAACCAGAACCTGGAGGTCAGAGACTGACGGAACCAGAACCTGGAGGTCAGAGACCGACGGAACCAGAACCTGACGGAACCAGAACCTGGTGGTCAGAGACTGATGGAACCAGAACCTGGAGGTCAGAGACTGACGGAACCAGAACCTGGAGGTCAGAGACCGACGGAACCAGAACCTGACGGAACCAGAACCTGGTGGTCAGAGACTGATGGAACCAGAACCTGGTGGTCAGAGACCGACGGAACCAGAACCTGGTGGTCAGAGACCTGACGGAACCAGAACCTGGAGGTCAGAGACCGACGGAACCAGAACCTGACGGAACCAGAACCTGGTGGTCAGAGACTGATGGAACCAGAACCTGGTGGTCAGAGACCGACGGAACCAGAACCTGGTGGTCAGAGACTGACGGACCCAGAACCTGGAGGTCAGAGACCGACGGAACCAGAACCTGGTGGTCAGAGACCGACGGAACCAGAACCTGAGACCAGAGACGGAACCAGAACCTGGAGGTCAGAGACTGACGGAACCAGAACCTGGAGGTCAGAGACTGACAGCAGAACCTGGGGTCAGAGACTGACGGACCCAGAACCTGGAGGCAGAGACTGACGGAACCAGAACCTGGAGGTCACAGACCGACTGAACCAGAAGAACCTGGTGGGTCAGAGACTGACGGACCCAGAACCTGGAGGTCAGAGACTGACGGAACCAGAACCTGGTGGTCAGAGACCGACGGAACCAGAACCTGGTGGTCAGAGACCGACGGAACCAGAACCTGGTGGTCAGAGACTGACGGAACCAGAACCTGGAGGTCAGAGACTGACGGAACCAGAACCTGGGTCAGACTGAGGAACCAGAACCTGGGTCAGAGACCGACGGAACCAGAACCTGGTGGTCAGAGACTGACGGACCCAGAACCTGGAGGTCAGAGACTGACGGAACCAGAACCTGGTGGTCAGAGACCGACGGAACCAGAACCTGGTGGTCAGAGACTGACGGAACCAGAACCTGGTGGTCAGAGACTGACGGACCCAGAACCTGGGTCAGAGACTGACGGAACCAGACCTGGGTCAGAGACCGACGGAACCAGAACCTGGAGGTCAGAGACCGACGAACCAACCGACGGAACCAGAACCTGGTGGTCAGAGACCGACGGAACCAGAACCTGGTGGTCAGAGACTGACGGACCCAGAACCTGGAGGTCAGAGACTGACGGAACCAGAACCTGGAGGTCAGAGACCGACGGAACCAGAACCTGACGGAACCAGAACCTGGTGGTCAGAGACTGATGGAACCAGAACCTGGT
This sequence comes from Hirundichthys speculiger, assembly GCA_018398805.1. Lineage (NCBI taxonomy): Eukaryota > Metazoa > Chordata > Actinopteri > Beloniformes > Exocoetidae > Hirundichthys > Hirundichthys speculiger. Next base: position 101,294 of record JAGFBZ010000159.1, read on the forward strand.
GGTCAGAGACCGACGGAACCAGAACCTGGTGGTCAGAGACTGACGGACCCAGAACCTGGAGGTCAGAGACCGACGGAACCAGAACCTGGAGGTCAGAGACTGACGGAACCAGAACCTGGAGGTCAGAGACCGACGGAACCAGAACCTGGTGGTCAGAGACTGACGGAACCAGAACCTGGTGGTCAGAGACTGACGGAACCAGAACTGGTGGTCAGAGACCGACGAACCAGAACCTGGTGGTCAGAGACCTGACGGACCAGAACTGGAGGTCAGAGACCGACGGAACCAGAACCTGGTGGTCAGAGACCGACGGAACCAGAACCTGGAGGAGGTCGAGACCGACGAACCAGAACCTGGACGGAACTGACGAAACCTGGTGGTCAGAGACCGACGGAACCCAGAACCTGGTGGTCAGAGACTGACGGACCCCAGAACCTGGAGGTCAGAGACCGACGGACGGAACCAGAACCTGGAGGTCAGAGACAGAACCGACGGAACCAGAACCTGACGGAACCAGAACCATGGTGGTCAGAGACCGACGGAACCAGAACCTGGTGGTCAGAGACTGACGGAACCAGAACCTGGAGGTCAGAGACTGACGGAACCAGAACCTGGAGGTCAGAGACCGACGGAACCAGAACCTGGGTGACGGAACCAGAACCTGACGGAACCCGAACCTGGAGGTCAGAGACTGACGGAACCAGAACCTGGAGGTCAGAGACCGAGACCAGAACTGACGGAACCAGAAACCTGGAGGTCAGAGACCGACGGAACCAGAACCTGGTGGTCAGAGAACGACGGAAACCAGAACCTGGTGGTCAGAGACTGACGGAACCAGAACCTGGAGGTCAGAGAGACGACGGAACCAGAACCTGGAGGTCAGAGACCGACGGAACCAGAACCTGGTGGTCAGAACTGGTGGAACCGACGGAACCCAGAACCTGGTGGTCAGAGACTGACGGAACCAGAACCTGGTGGTCAGAGACCGACGGAACCAGAACCTGGAGGTCAGAGACCGACGGAACCAGAACCTGGTGGTCAGAGACCGACGGAACCAGAACCTGGAGGTCAGAGACTGACGGAACCAGAACCTGGTGGTCAGAGACCGACGGAACCAGAACCTGGTGGTCAGAGACCGACGGAACCAGAACCTGGAGGTCAGAGACCGACGGAACCCAGAACCTGGAGGTCAGAGACTGACGGAACCAGAACCTGGAGGTCAGAGACTGACGGAACCAGAACCTGGTGGTCAGAGACCGACGGAACCAGAACCTGGAGGTCAGAGACCGACGGAACCAGAACCTGGTGGTCAGAGACCGACGGAACCAGAACCTGGAGGTCAGAGACCGACGGAACCAGAACCTGGAGGTCAGAGACCGATGGAACCAGAACCTGACGGAACCAGAACCTGGTGGTCAGAGACTGACGGAACCAGAACCTGGAGGTCAGAGACCGACGGAACCAGAACCTGGAGGTCAGAGACCGATGGAACCAGAACCTGACGGAACCAGAACCTGGTGGTCAGAGACCGACGGAACCAGAACCTGGAGGTCAGAGACCGATGGAACCAGAACCTGACGGAACCAGAACCTGGTGGTCAGAGACCGACGGAACCAGAACCTGGAGGTCAGAGACTGACGGAACCAGAACCTGGAGGTCAGAGACCGACGGAACCAGAACCTGACGGAACCAGAACCTGGTGGTCAGAGACTGATGGAACCAGAACCTGGTGGTCAGAGACCGACGGAACCAGAACCTGGTGGTCAGAGACTGACGGACCCAGAACCTGGAGGTCAGAGACCGACGGAACCAGAACCTGGAGGTCAGAGACTGACGGAACCAGAACCTGGAGGTCAGGACAGGAACTGCAGCCTCCACTTCAGTCCTGAACCTGGAACGTCCGGATTCATCTGCTGCAGATCCAGAGCTCCTCCGGTTTACGTTCCTCCTGGTGGTGGAGGGAAGGAGCTCCTCTCTCTCCTCGCCTCCTTTCCTGCTCCCTCGGTGCCTCCTCTCCTTGTCAGAGTACCAGGTTTACCAGCAGAAACCCTTTCAAGCGTCTGAACCCAGAGTCGGTGTCTTGATGGGAAAAACAAGTAAAGAACAATGAGAAACACCAGAATGTGGTTTTGCTTCGTCTTCTTGGAAAACTAATGGACCTCTGAGGACGCTGATACCACCTGGTACCATCACAGAACCAGTTCCTGGGCTTGTTCCATCATCAGCTCCAGTAACTGGGGGGAGGGTTTCATGGATGCAGCGACCAGCCGCCGCTAGTCTCGCTAGCGGCTGATCCGAGCTGATAAACAAACACTGGGATCCATCTGCTGAAGAGTTCAAAGCTCTGGTTTCCAGCAGGAACCCTCCGGGACCAGAACTGTTTCCCATGAAGAGTCCAGCAGCAGTGATGAGTCACGTCCTGATGTCAGGAGCACACGTCCCGGGGTCACCGGGGGGGTTTGGACGAGTCGCTGCGTATCTTCACTAAATTCATTTTCCCTCCCAGGATACATTCCACTGAAATGTCATTATTAAGGACGACTAATGCTTCAGAAATGTGTCTTTGCTCCGGACTTTAGGTCCGGAAATGAAACTCTCTCCAGATCTGGGTCACCAGGAAACGGATTTCTTCTTTTGGAGTTGTGGACAACTTTCAGGTAGAAAAGAAGACCAAGGCTGCAGTTCCTCTACTGACCACTAGAGGCTGCAGTTCCTCTACTGACCACTAGAGGCTGCGGTTCCTCTACCGACCACTAGAGACTGCAGTTCACCGACCGCTAGAGGCTGCAGTTCCTCTACCGACCACTAGAGGCTGCAGTTCCTCTACCGACCGCTAGAGGCTGCAGTTCCTCTACTGACCACTAGAGGCTGCAGTTCCTCTACTGACTACTAGAGACTGCAGTTCACCGACCGCTAGAGGCTGCAGTTCCTCTACCGACCACTAGAGGCTGCAGCTACCGACCACTAGAGACTGCAGTTACGACCGCTAGAGGCTGCAGTTCCTCTACCGACCACTAGAGGCTGCAGTTCCTTACCGACCGTAGAGGTGCAGTTCCTCTCTAGAGGCTGCAGTTCTCTACCCCACTAGAGGCTGCAGTTCCTCTACTGACCACTAGAGGCTGCAGTTCCTCTACCGATCACTAGAGGCTGCAGTTCCTTACCGACCACTAGAGGCTGCAGTTCCTCTACTGACCACTAGAGGCTACAGTTCCTTACCGACCACTAGAGGCTTCAGTTCCTCTACCGACCACTAGAGGCTGCGGTTCCTTTATCGACCGCTAAAGGCTGCAGTTCCTCTACAGACCGCTAGAGGCTGCGGTTCCTCTACCGACCGCTAGAGGCTGCAGTTCCTCTACCGACCGCTAGAGGCTGCGGTTCCTCTACCGACCGCTAGAGGCTGCGGTTCCTCTACCGACCGCTAGAGGCTGCGGATCCTCTACAGACCACTAGAGGCTGCAGTTCCTCTACTGACCACTAGAGGCTGCAGTTCCTCTACTGACCACTAGAGGCTGCAGTTCCTCCATTGACCACTAGAGACTGCAGTTCCTCTACATACCACTAGAGACTGCAGTTCCTCTACCGACCGCCAGAGGCTGCAGTTCCTCTACCGACCACTAGAGGCTGCGGTTCCTCTACCGACCACTAGAGGCTGTGGTTCCTCTACCGACCACTAGAGGCTGCGGTTCCTCTACCGACCACTAGAGGCTGCAGTTCCTCTACTGACCACTAGAGGCTGCGGTTCCTCTACTGACCACTAGAGGCTACAGTTCCTCCATTGACCACTAGAGGCTGCAGTTCCTCTACTGACCACTAGAGGCTACAGTTCCTCTACTGACCACTAGAGGCTGCGGTTCCTCTACTGACCACTAGAGGCTGCAGTTCCTCCATTGACCACTAGAGACTGCAGTTCCTCTACCGACCGCCAGAGGCTGCAGTTCCTCTACCGACCACTAGAGGCTGCGGTTCCTCTACCGACCACTAGAGGCTGCGGTTCCTCTACCGACCACTAGAGGCTCCAGTTCCTCTACCGACCGCTAGAGACTGCGGTTCCTCTACTGACCACTAGAGGCTGCGGTTCCTCTACTGACCACTAGAGGCTGCAGTTCCTCCATTGACCACTAGAGGCTGCAGTTCCTCCATTGACCACTAGAGGCTGCAGTTCCTCTACTGACCACTAGAGGCTACAGTTCCTCTACCGACCACTAGAGGCTGCAGTTCCTCTACTGACCACTAGAGGCTGCGGTTCCTCTACTGACCACTAGAGGCTGCAGTTCCTCCATTGACCACTAGAGACTGCAGTTCCTCCATTGACCACTAGAGGCTGCAGTTCCTCTACTGACCGCTAGAGACTGCAGTTCCTCTACTGACCGCTAGAGGCTCCAGTTCCTCTACTGACCACTAGAGGCTGCAGTTCCTCTACCGACCGCTAGAGGCTGCAGTTCCTCTACCGACCACTAGAGGCTGCGGTTCCTCTACCGACCACTAGAGGCTGCGGTTCCTCTACCGACCACTAGAGGCTGCGGTTCCTCTACCGACCGCTAGAGGCTGCGGTTCCTCTACCGACCGCTAGAGGCTGCGGTTTCTCTACCGACCACTAGAGGCTGCAGTTCCTTTATCGACCACTAGAGGCTACAGTTCCTCTACTGACCACTAGAGGCTGCGGTTCCTCTACTGACCACTAGAGGCTGCAGTTCCTTTATCAACCACTAGAGGCTACAGTTCCTCTACCGACCACTAGAGGCTGCAGTTCCTTTATCGACCACTAGAGGCTGCAGTTCCTCTACTGACCACTAGAGGCTGCAGTTCCTCTACTGACCACTAGAGGCTGTAGTTCCTCTACCTGCAGTTTCCTCTAGACTGCAGACCTCTAGGGCAGTTCCCTCGACCACTAGAGGGTTAGATCGACACTAGAGGCTGCAGTTCCTCTACTGACCACTAGAGGCTGCAGTTCCTTTATCGACCACTAGAGGCTGCAGTTCCTCTACTGACTACTAGAGACTGCAGTTCCTTTATCGACCACTAGAGGCTGCAGTTCCTTTATCGACCATTAGAGGCTGCAGTTCCTCTACTGACCACTAGAGGCTGCAGTTCCTTTATCGACCATTAGAGGCTGCAGTTCCTCTACTGACCACTAGAGGCTGCAGTTCCTTTATCGACCACTAGAGGCTGCAGTTCCTATATCGACCATTAGAGGATGCAGTTCCTTTATCGACCACTAGAGGCTGCAGTTCCTTTATCGACCACTAGAGGCTGCAGTTCCTCTACCGACTACTAGAGGCTGCAGTTCCTCAGCTGGCTCCTCTCCTTGTGGAGCAGCAGCGACTCTACTCTCTCCTACATCACAGAACCTGTTCAGGCTCCATTTTCATTCGAACATCTTCTCAGCCCAAACGTTTCTGACACTACCGCGCATCATTTGTGTTCCTCCGGTTGCTAAGCAACACATCCACCAGAGGACAGTGATTAGAGGAGACATGGTGTCTATGTTTATCATTATCGTGTCATATCATGAGCTTCAGCGTACTAAAGCCCATGTATCGTAGAGTTTATAAGGTTAAAGTTGGTGTTTTCTCATGAGGTTTGATAAGCGACAGCTAATATAACACGATGTTATTCAGTGAGTAAACACTTTTCCGTGGAGGCTTAATCCCTCGTGATTGATGATCTCCTTCACTGTGAATCAATTACAGGATCCTGGAGCTCTGATGGCTACAGAGATTAAAATTAGATTAATGACATTAAGCAGAATATGACTCATTTAAAGTTCCCCTTACACATGGAGCAAAATTACAGAGGAACAAATGAAAGCCTCCAGGCTTAAAGCTGGACTGGGAGGAACCACGTCCATACAGGGCTGGCTTTACTGGGATTTACTGGCTTTACTGGGATGCACAGACCTGTATGAGTAGCACCTAGGAACCTCTCAGATATGTGAACCTGTTTGCAGGAACCATAACTATTCCCTTAGTTTCCTTCAGAACCACCTCAACAAACACATCACACCCCAACGAGCTGGAGTCTTTTCAGCTCTGACAGTCTTCGTTTCTGGTGTCGTTCCAGTAGCGACACCTGAAATGAGCATGCTTGGACAGATTTGAACAGAATGTTTGTAAGCTAATATTAATTATTTCAGGTTAGCATAAAATAATCCGGCCAAGCTAAAATAGCTAACTGTGATTAACATAAGGTGGGCGTGCTCCAGCTGGCTTCTTCCCGCCTGTGGTGTTGCTAGTACAAGTAAAAAGAGGAACTTAAAACACTTCTCAGCTCAGTAAACCTCTGGGGTTGGTCCAGTTCTTCTGATACAGTCTTTGACTGGGACCAGTAGTCATTGTGGCACCTGCAGCCAAATGTCCGCTCAATAACTATCAACACGATAACTATCGGGCCGATAACTATCAACCCAATAACTATCAACACGATAACTATCAACACGATAACTATCAACACGATAACTATCAACACGATAACTATCGGGCCGATAACTATCAACCCAATAACTATCAACCCGATAACTATCAACCCGATAACTATCAACCCAATAACTATCAACACGATAACTATCAACACGATAACTATCAACCCAATAACTATCAACCCAATAACTATCAACACGATAACTATCAACACGATAACTATCAACCCAATAACTATCAACCCGATAACTATCGGGCCGATAACTATCAACACGATAACTATCAACCCAATAACTATCGGGCTGATAACAGGAAACTATGACATCATCCCGATAAGTCCGATATCATGACGAATAGCCCCGATAACATTTATATTTCTGTCAACACAGCAGTGCCTCGCTCCCTCTGAGCCTTGAATGACCAGCAGTGAATGTTATGTTCAAGTGACGTCGGCATAATCAGAAAAATTATTACTCAATCAGGAAAATCAAGAATACCCCCTCATGCTAGAAAACAACTCGTTAACTCGGTCATAATTTTGGTAGTTGCTAACTTGAATTGATATTCGCAGTATTTCCCCTCATGTTACACATAAATGTGTAAATAAATGTGTAACTGGACCAAACGTCTGGAGTTCTGGTTAGCTAACATTATGTCCTCACAAGGACAGCCGAGTGAACCTACTTCAGCTACACTGCTTAATGTGTTGGTGTTTATGTAACATGGCAGGTCGGTCTATTTCTGCTGTGTTGATGAGGACCCCCCTCCCCCCCCCCCCCCCCCCCCCCCTCCTCTCAGAGTGTCATTGATGAACGAAAGTCTGGGCTCTGCAGAGGTCGTCCTCCGTCACTGAGCCCAGATGAAGATAAGTGCTATCAGACTTTTTCCCACAGAGCTCGTGACCAAACCCCATGAAGCTTATCTGGCGGCAACCCTCTCTGCTGCTCGCTTGTTTACGCTGAATATGAGCTGCAGGCGGGAAAACCCGCGGCGCCCGGCGCACCACCGCGGCTGTGAGAAAGGCCCGGATCACTTCTGACACACTGGAGGAGGACCTGAGGCCTCCTGCTGCCGTCTCTCTAAACGTTTCTCACCACGGCTGAACAGTGATGGATGGTTGTTTCACACCGTCTCTGCGTGGAGGTGTAACGGTGTCAGAACGCTCATGTCGGGTGTCTGGTTAATGTCTGGACAGCTGCGTTTAGACTGCCAGACCTCTGAGAACTTATCTGCAGCTCCGAAACACAAACGTGTTCAGACGTGGACGCCGTTTTACCGGCTCAGTGAAGCCACCGGACGGCGAGCGGCCACGTCATCGTCACGGAGGTCGTCAAGGTGACCAGAGCAGAATAAAAACCAGAAACTGACACAATCCCAGGATGATTCAGGTTTACTTCACTCCTTTCAGACCTGCAACACGTTTAAATAAAAGTAAGAAAAAATAATAGTCAGTGCGTTTACGTGGGATGTTTAATTCCTCTTTAATTCAGAATTAAAGTTAAAGCCGAATAAAAGTTACCATGTAAACACCTAATTCCATATGAAAATGTCAATTCCGAATTAAAATTAATACCGAATTAAGTGGCTGGTTCATTCTGATTTTAATTCCGAATTAAATAATTCCGCGGTCATGTTTACACTCATTCCTGTTTAAATTAATTCCCATCTTTCTGTGCATGCTAGTTCTCTTGCCCGTCTGTCGCGATGACGCTTATATTCCGCGCTGGGCTTGTTTTCAAAACAAAGTTTCAAGATGGCGGCACGCAGTAAACGGTGTTCAAGAGCAGAGACGATTTATTTAATAAATAGCTTGGAGGAACTGGAAATAATTAAAAGAACAGATGGCAGGAAACATAAAAATTGTGAGCTTTTCAAAGCGGCCAGGTTAAATGAAGGAGGTTTAGCAGATAGAGACGCCACCCAGGTCAAAAATAAGTGGAATGTTGTTGCTAACCAGTTAGCTAAGTTTGTTTTCTTCCGGTAGACGTAAATACGTAAAGACGTCCGCCCCCCCATCCAATCAGAACCCTTCCCAACCCCCAGACCTAAAGAGGAGTTGGATAAAGCTGAACTAACGTGTTTTCCATGTAAACCTTAATTCTGAATTACTATTTACATGTAAACTCGAAGGAAAATAGTTTAATTCTGAATTATTTAATTCTGAATAATTAATTCAGAATTAAAAAACATCATGTAACCGTAGCCAGTGATGTCAGCAGGTGGTTTTGACGATGATTGGGTTTCTGATGCAGTTCCTATACTGACCACTAGGGTCCGACAGTGAGTCAGTCTCCGTTAACCTCCAACGTCACAGCGGGAATAAACACATTTACAGTCTGGTACAACAACGGTCCTGCTCTCCACAGACAGCTGTAGGGTTAACTTAAACACCGTATTTCTCTAATAAACGCACCCTCCCGCTAATAAAGGCGCTAACGCTAAACCTCGCTATGTTTCTCTGCAGTCTCAACTTTCAGTTCTGTTTTCTTATTTGAAAAAATACCGTGTTTTACAGCTACAGCGCGTCTCTGATCGACCTGTTGTGATTGCGTTGCAGCGTGGCGCCACCCTGAGGCCAACGGTGGAAAACATGCCGTAAACTTTCTTATTAATGCGGCGATTTTTGACGTCGTAAGAAGTAGCGAAATAAAATACTTCCCGCTGGATTATGACAAAAAAACCACTTGAAATTTATTCTGCTGGACGTCTAATTCAGTGGTCCCCAACCCCCCCCCCCCGGGCCACTTGGTACCGGTCCGCGCAAGAAAAAATTCGTTTTTTAAAGTTTTATTTATTATATGAGTCTGAACGAGCTTTTATTGTGAAAAATTTTTTATTTAAAAAAAAAATGACCGGATTCTCTCGGTTACATCTGAAAAGGAAGAACTGATTTCATTTTGGGTTTGATCCGGAAGAAAGTGTCAAGAAATTGTCAAGCGTTGAACGGTCAGCGGTTAAAAAGGTTGGGGATCACTGGTCTAGTTGATGAAAGGACGATATTTTGAATTTTTGGGGTCAAAACAGACGCCCTCTGGTTGTTTTTGTGTGTGTGTGTGTGTGTGGGGGGGGCATTTATTAGAAGAAATATCATAAATCATTTATGAATAATTACGGGGGTTGTCGTTTGATTGGCAGCGGTTAGCTATCATCACTTTAACCCTTTAGACAGGACAGCTCCTTTTATTGGAGGAGCCTCAAAGTGGGCGGGGTTTTAAGATGCTCAGCGTGGTCCCGCCCTCTGAGCCGTGGATAAAAACCTACCAGAACATCACCATTCATACTCTAAAGAGGCTGCGTTGTGTTGGGCCGTGGCGGGCCGTGGGTTGAACCTCAGCGCAGCGTCAGGCGGCTTCGTCTGTGCTTCCTGTTGTTCATCTCCTTGACTGTTGTCACCCGTGTCTCAAGTCTAATCTTGATCTCTCGTCCCTGCTGGTTCGTCTGGTGTCTTTCCGTCTCTCTATCCATGTTCCTGACTTCCTGCCCTCCTCTCCAACCATCCCTCTCTTCATCTTCATTGATTTTTCCCGCCTCCAGCCCTCCTTCATGTGGGTCCGAACCCCTAAACCTTTTACAAAATGTCTCCTCAGATGTCCTGCGGGTGTTTTCATGGGGGGGTTTGTCCAGTTCTTCTACAGTCTACGACACAACCATGAGCTCTGGAGGAAAGAGGATCAGAACCACCAGCAGAAAGCCAGTTGGGTCACCGTTTAAATCATAATTCGGTTCTGATCCATATACTGGTACTGGTACGTTTACTGGTACTGAAACAGCGATGTTGAGCACCGAGTCATCACATGGAACCGACCGAGACTTTGACCGTGAAAGAGGCCGAACCAGATTCACGTGTTGCAGACGGAGTTTCAGGACGTCAACATGTGAGACTTTATCTCTACTGATAATGTAGCTGCAGCGCTGCCGTGCACGCCAACACACACTGTTCAGGGCTGCGTGAACGTGCGCACGTTGTCTTCACTGAATGGATGACGGGGGGGGGGGGGGGGGTGTTGAAGGGGCTCTTTAAGAGCTTTAAGGCATTTCTGGTTACAAGGATGATAGAAGGATGATAGAAGGATGATAGAAGGATAGAAGGATGATAGAAGGATAGAAGGATGATAGAAGGATGATAGAAGGATAGAAGGATGATAGAAGGATAGAAGGATGATAGAAGGATGATAGAAGGATAGAAGGATGATAGAAGGATAGGATAGAAGGATAGAAGGATGATAGAAGGATGATAGAAGGATGATAGAAGGATAGAAGGATGATAGAAGGATGATAGAAGGATAGAAGAATGATAGAAGGATAGAAGGATGATAGAAGGATGATAGAAGGATGATAGAAGGATGATAGAAGGATGATAGAAGAGGATGCTCATGCAGAATATCTAAAATCAGAGGGAATTTCCAGTCAGGATAACTAAGGTTAACCTTAGGTTACTAACGTTACTAACTAAGATTAACCTTAGGTTACTAAGGTTACTCACTAAGGTTAACCTTAGGTTAATAACATTAGTAACTAAGGTTAACCTTAGGTTACAAAGGTTACTAACTAAGGTTAACCTTAGGTTACTAAGGTTACTAACTAAGGTTAACCTTAGGTTACTAAGGTTACTCACTAAGGTTAACCTTAGGTTAAAACATTAGTAACTAAGGTTAACCTTAGGTTACTAGGTTACTAACTAAGGTTAACCTAGGTTACTAAGGTTACTAACTAAGGTTCACCTTAGGTTACTAAGGTTACTAACTAAGGTTAACCTTAGGTTACTAACGTTACTAACTAAGGTTAACCTTAGGTTACTAAGGTTACTAACTAAGGTTCACCTTAGGTTACTAAGGTTACTAACTAAGGTTAACCTTAGGTTACTAAGGTTACTCACTAAGGTTAACCTTAGGTTAATAACATTAGTAACTAAGGTTAACCTTAGGTTACAAAGGTTACTATCTAAGGTTAACCTTAGGTTACTAAGGTTACTCACTAAGGTTAACCTTAGGTTACTAAGGTTACTATCTAAGGTTAACCTTAGGTTACAAAGGTTACTAACTAAGGTTAACCTTAGGTTAATAACATTAGTAACTAAGGTTAACCTTAGGTTACAAAGGTTACTAACTAAGGTTAACCTTAGGTTACTAAGGTTACTAACTAAGGTTAACCTTAGGTTAATAAGGTTACTAACTAAGGTTAACCTGCTCCAGGTGACTCAAATCTCTGAACCAGCACCTTCAGAGCAGCTGAACTGTAACGTTTCCTCATTCATGAGTCAACAAGAAAGACCAGACAGTGAATGAAATGATTAGATGAACACAAACCTTCACTGAAGGAACCTAAGAATCCGTCAGAGCAAACTGCAGTTTCTGCTCAGATCGTTTTGTTTTGAAAGAGGCGTTTTAACGTCTACGTCAGTTACTAGTTATTCTAGTTATTAGTTCAATCTACGATCGAGTTATCACACATCACCTCCTCCTCAGCTCCTCCTCCGAGTGTGACAGCTGTCTGACCAGCCACCTGGTGATTGACAGCTCTCAGATCATCAGAGATCAGCGGTGATCATCAGAGATCATCAGAGATCATCAGAGATCATCAGAGATCATCAGAGATCATCAGATCAGAGATCATTAGAGATCATCAGAGATCATCAGAGATCATCAGAGATCATCAGAGATCATCAGAGATCATCAGAGATCATCAGAGATCATCAGAGATCAGCGGTGATCAGTTAACAGACTGGTGGGCTGAAAGGACCAAAGCTTCTCCGCTGAAGTCCAGAAACACCAGGACGAGGAGGAAATAGAGGAAGGGAGAGATGAGATGAGATGGAGGGAAGGAAGGATGGAGGGATGAGATGGATGGAGGGAGAGATGAGATGAGATGGAGGGAGAAAGGGAAGGAAGGATGAGAAATGGATGGATGGATGGAGGGATGCGATGGAAAAAGATGAGAACTGGATGGATGAGGGAGGGATGGAGGGATGAGATGAGATGGAAGAAGGGATGAGATGGAAAAAGATGAGAACTGGATGGATGGATGGATGGAGGGAGGGATGGATGGACTGATGATGTCATCAATGATCTCAAAAAGTTGCGATTTGGTTCAAATCAATACTTTACAATGAAAAGTTTCAATATTTCGATAAAAAGTGATTTTTATCATAACTTTACGTGATCATAATACGTGAAGTTTTTAATTATGAATTTTGAAATGTCATAAATTTATGTCAAAAGTTCACAGTTTTTTGAAATGCGAGATTTTATGATTTTTATTCGATAAAACGTTTTGACTTAAGTAGGAATGGCAACGTTACAGGATGATTCAAACTTTTAAAACATGTCATAAAAAAACAGGCCTGAAATGCAAAAATGGCCGAATATGAACAAATAAAGTTGATGAGAAAAATGTGTTTATATTTATTTTTCTTTTTGCAACTTTTCCAGATTTTTTTTTTTTTTTTTTTTTTTTGGGGGGGGGGTCCTCCATTTTTCTGGTCTGTCTTTGTTTTCATAGCAAACCTAGAAGCTCCTTCCCTCCTTTCCTCCACCCCGACCTTGACAGCGTTCCCTGCTTCCCAGTCTGAGAGTTATTACCCTGAAGGTGGGGGGGGGGGGGGGGGGGAGGGGGGGGGGGGGGGGGGGGGGGGGGGGGTCCATGTGCAACCAGGTACTCTCGTCTCTCCAGGGCTGTTGTGAGGTCACCGCGTGTGGAAAACTCATAATTACCACCGGAGCGAAGGCGAGTCGCTAACGTGGAGCAGACGGACCGATAACGACGCAGAACCGGTTCAGAACCAGAACGAGAAGAAACGGAACCGGACCGACGGAAACGACGCATCTCTACGACTGTCATCATCGTTTTCAGTAATGAGGGATAATAAATGTTGGTGAATGCGAGCAGAGCTTATGAAAACCACATGCTCCTCCCCTCCCCCCACCCCGACACACATTCACATACAGCCCCCCCCCCCCCCCACCTCCTTCCAAAAACATACTTTTTTTTTTTCCTGAATTCCCTCCCTCTCGCTGGATCTCCAGCCCCCCCTCCTCCTCCCTCCCTCCCTCCCTCGCTGCTCTCTGGGATCGTGGGACAGTCTGGTCTCGGCTCCAGAGCAGATCAGTTTCAGCGGGACTCGCTGAAGAGACGCTCAGAGTTACTCAGATGAGGACAGAAACGCTCAGATAGGCAGCAGAAGACGGGAAAAGGGACGGACGGAGGACACAGCCGACTGTAAACGATGAAGATGGGCTTCCTGGTGCTCCTGCTGGTTTTTGGACTTTCTTCCGTCCTGGGCCAGGACCTGAGAGAGACGGACGCCCTGTGCACCACCGACGGCTGCCTGGCGGTCTACTTCCAGCGCAGGACCTTCCTGGACGCCTGGCGGGCCTGCAAGGACAAAGGCGGCAACCTCGCCACCGTCAAGCGCAAGGAGGACGCCGACGCGATCGCCGAGCTCTTCTCCGCCGTGGACCTGCCGCAGGCGCGCCCCAAGGTCCAGGTGTGGATCGGCCTGCAGCGCCAGCCTCGGCACTGCGCCGCCGCGCACCCGCTGAGGGGCTTCTCCTGGACCACCGGCGACCAGGACACCCAGTACACCAACTGGAAAGGAGAGGACTCCCCGCAGACGTGCTCGGTGCCTCGCTGCGTGGCCATGAGCTACGGCGCTCGGGACCAGGGCGACAACTTCCTGTGGCAGGACGGCGCCTGCTCCGTCCAGGTGGACGGCTACCTGTGTCGTTACTCCTACAGAGGGATGTGCGTGCCCTTGTGGGGCGAAGGTGCGGGAAACGCCCTCTACACGACGCCGTTCAACCTCCTGAGCACGATCCTGACCCACGTGCCGTTCGGATCCGTCGCCACCATCGCCTGCCCCGGGGGCGCCGCGCAGGAGCAGTCGGTCCTGTGCCTGCTGAGGGACGACGGGACGGTGGGGTGGTCCCGCGAACCCCCTCTTTGCTCCGACGTCTCCGCGGCGGATGAGCTGTGCGACAGGGGCAACGGCGGCTGCGACCACTACTGCAGGTCGGCCGGCGGCCGCGTGATCTGCGAGTGCGCCGACGGCTACCACCTCGGAGATGACGGGCGGACGTGCGAGCTCGCCGACGTCTGCCACAGCGCCCCCTGTCAGTTCGAGTGCCTGCGGTTTGAGGACGGCTACCGCTGCGCCTGTCCCGAGGGATACATGCTAGCGTCGGACGAGATTTCCTGCCTCGACATAGACGAGTGCACCCAGAGTCCCTGCGAGCAGCTCTGCGAGAACTTCCCCGGGACGTTCGAGTGCCGATGCCGGGACGGTTTCTTCCCGGATGCGGAGGGCGGGTGCAAGGACGTGGACGAGTGCGAGAACAACCCATGTGAGCACGCCTGTGAAAACACCGCCGGCGCTCACGTCTGCCACTGCCACCTGGGCTTCTCGCCGGTTCCCGAAGAGCCCAGCCGGTGCCAGGACATCGACGAGTGCCGGATCGCCGAGATCTGCGAGCAGATGTGCGTGAACTACGACGGCGGTTTTGCGTGCGACTGCAAGGAAGGCTTTGAACTCATGCCCGATCAATACTCCTGTCTGGAGATTGCGAAAGGTGGCGGACAACCTGCCGTCACCCACAAGCCTGAACGGGACTGGGACCCTTCGAACTACAACTGGAACCAGGAGCAGGGTCGTGTCAGCTGGTCCACGGAGAAGAAGGAGCAACCGGACTGGCTCACGGACCCACCGAGGGTTTCTGTTTCCGACATAATCTGGGTCACCAAAGAACCTCAGGATGAGTTTGACTTTGGTCCGGAAGAAGCTGGCAGAGACGAGGAACAACGAGACTGGTTGGACCGGGGACAGAGGTCAACCGTCTACGACCGGCTGCTGCCCACCACCGGCGCCAGCACCACCGGCGCCAGCACCACGCCCGACTGGTACGCAGATGACTACGATGAGGAGGAGGCTACTACCGCTCCTTCGTTCCCGCTCACCTCCACGACCTCTGAGGGAGCGTGGCACTGGTGGCCGGGCCGGGCCGCTTCCACCCACGGTCCAGAAAACCCGGAAGATCCGGTCACAGATTACAGCACCTCTACGGAGTCGGGACACCAGACAGAGCTCCACCCTCTGCTCCTGGAGGAGGACGCCACGGAAACGACGCACTCCAAACCCCCCGCCGCTCCCGCTCACGTCACCACCCCCCACCCACCCCTGGGAGGAGGCGGGAGGAGCGGCGACGGCCTGGATCCCGTCCAGGACGACGGGGAGCAGAACCGGGGCAGCACGTGGCTCCTGGTGGGGCTCCTCGTACCCATCTGCATCGTCATCGTGGTGATGGTGGCGCTGGGCGTCGTCTACTGCACCCGCTGCGCCGTCCAGCCCAGAAGCAAGAAGACCACCGAGTGCTACCACTGGATCTCCGGGGCCCACGACAAACCGGGGGCTCCCAACCCCCCCGCGGGGGCCAAGAGCCACGTTTAACCGGACCCAAACTGGCGTGTACATAAACAGACTGAGACTAATTTAACCTGGTGACCCCTCTCTGACTCTGGATCAGCTTCCTCCATGGTTGCACTAGCGAGTTTAAGGGAAGATCACTAGCTTGTCACGTGTTCGGCGTTTCGCTAACGGAGGGGGGGGGGGGGGGGGGGGGCGTTCACCTTCGAGGTCGTTGAGTTGAGTCAGAAAACTTGACTCTGAGGTTGTTTTTCAAGCGAAGCTCCTTGTGCTCAGTTAATTTCAATAGCAGATCACTGTAGGCTGTTTCATCATCACTGTTACCAGAACTGTGTTGGGGGTGGGGGAGGGGGAGGGGCGGGAGGGGGGGGGGGTGCATGTGGAGTTTTTACTGTCAGAAAAAGTCCCGACCAGAAAAAAAAAACATGTTTAATCTGAGCAGAATCCCTGTGCTGATAATGAGTGAACTTTTCTTTGTATATACTGGTTATTTTTTATCGGTTCTATATTTATGTTGGTTTGATTCTTGTTCCCGGACGTTTTTACTCAACTGTAACGATTTGAACGTTTTTTTAATTCACCCCCATAAAGCTGGTAACGTGGAAGCCGTGTTCTCTTGACTTCTTGTTGGGTTTTGCTTCAACGGATGTTCGCTTTAGTTCGACTTTGACCCCGCCGGTGAGGCGGCTGTCACTCACCTTTCGTAACAGATGTTTTCTGGTTCTGCTGGATTGGACCCAGACGGGCCTCCAGCGCGGTTCCTGTTTTTCTATTATTCTATTTCCCAACCACAAACATTTCAGAATCTAAACATTAGAAACAGAACAAAACACTTAACCTCGTGGGAGATGCTCTCAAATCTTTTTTTTTTTAAATGTTTTGGAGAAACAGTTCCAGATGTGTACATGTATTCAGCCTGATTTATGCTTCTACGTGGGAACTACGGCGGAGCAGATCATTCGTATCACCTGGACGACGCTGAAGCGAAGGGGGCGTGGTCACCGCCGTCCTTGGAAGGCAGCGCATTCGTTTTTTCTGAGGTCCGTCCATTAACGCCAGTATCAGAGGAGAGTTTTTGAAAAACCGCGGAGGAGAAGCAGATGGGGACAAATACAGTGATCCTTCGCCACTTCGTGGTTTAAGTTCCGCGGTTTTAGTTATTCACGGATTTTTTCATAAATATATAATATAATTTTAAAAAAATTTAAAAAAAATTGCGAAACATCACAGGATGTTGTGCGCGTTCTCTCACAGTGAAGAAATGCTGTGAGCCAGCCTGGCCCCTTTAAGAAGGTAGCCTTATGGGTAATGGTGTGGCCTTATGGGTAATGTAGTGTGTGTGTCGTGGGACAGCAGAATGAAAACGGGGTTAGATGAAAAGTGGAGAAGTTTCTGCAGTGCCAGAATAAAGTGCTCGTTTCGTGCAGAGAAAACCGGAATTTTTGTTTTGTTGTTGTTAGCGTGTTAGCCGCTAATTACTAGCCAAAAATAGCACAATACCAGCAGTTTCTTTACTACGGTTCAGAGATCAGAGGCTGTGAATGTAAGAGAAAGACCACAGTCCGGACTTTTTGTTTTGTTGTTGTTAGCGTCTTAGCCGCTAATTACTAGCCAAAAATAGCACAAAACCAGCAGTTTCTTTACTACGGTTCAGAGACCAGAGGCTGTGAATGTAAGAGAAAGACCACAGTCCGGACTTTTTGTTTTGTTGTTGTTAGCGTCTTAGCCGCTAATTACTAGCCAAAAATAGCACAATACCAGCGGTTTGTTTACTACGGTTCAGAGACCAGAGGCTGTGAAGGTAATAGAAAGACCACAGTCCGGACTTTTTGTTTTGTTGTTGTTAGCGTGTTAGCTGCTAATCACTAGCCAAAAATAGCACAATAGCAGCAGTTTCTTTACTACGGTTCAGAGACCAGAGGCTGTGAAGGTAACAGAAAGACCACAGTCCAGACTTTTTGTTTTGTTGTTGTTAGCGTGTTAGCCGCTAATTACTAGCCAAAAATAGCACAATACCAGCAGTTTCTTTACTACGGTTCAGAGACCAGAGGCTGTGAAGGTAACAGAAAGACCACAGTCCGGACTTTTTGTTTTGTTGTTGTTAGCGTGTTAGCTGCTAATTACTAGCCAAAAATAGCACAATACCAGCAGTTTCTTTACTACGGTTCAGAGACCAGAGGCTGTGAAGCTAACGGAAAGACCACAGTCCGGACTTTTTGTTTTGTTGTTGTTAGCGTCTTAGCCGCTAATTACTAGCCAAAAATAGCACAATACCAGCGGTTTGTTTACTACGGTTCAGAGACCAGAGGCTGTGAAGGTAATAGAAAGACCACAGTCCGGACTTTTTGTTTTGTTGTTGTTAGCGTGTTAGCTGCTAATCACTAGCCAAAAATAGCACAATAGCAGCAGTTTCTTTACTACGGTTCAGAGACCAGAGGCTGTGAAGGTAACAGAAAGACCACAGTCCGGACTTTTTGTTTTTTTGTTGTTAGCATGTTAGCTGCTAATTACTAGCCAAAAATAGCACAATACCAGCAGTTTCTTTACTACGGTTCAGAGACCAGAGGCTGTGAAGGTAACAGAAAGACCACAGTCCAGACTTTTTGTTTTGTCTGTTGTTAGCGTGTTAGCCGCTAATTACTAGCCAAAAATAGCACAATACCAGCGGTTTCTTTACTACGGTTCAGAGATCAGAGGCTGTGAAGGTAACAGAAAGACCACAGTTGAGCCTTTGTCTTGTTTCGCTGCAGTGCTTCGCTACTTTTTTGGGTTTTTTAAACATATTTTAAACACATTATTGAGGCTCGGGGGGGCTCCGGCTCCAGTTTGCGGATTTTGATTTATGCGGTGGGACGCCGGCCCCCATTAACGGCGAAAAATAAGGGATCACTGTAAATCGAGTCTTTGAAAAGGCTCGGTTTGTTTCATTCGCTGTCCATCGAGAAGTCCTGGAAAAAAGACAAACACGGTCAAGAATGGACTCGGACCTGAGTTGGACACGTAAAACTCTCCTCTACGCCAGACTGGAGGTGGGCGGAGCATCAACCAATAGAGTCAGTTTATAATTTAACAGAGGAGTTTACATGCTTTAAAAATGGCAAATATCATAAGAGAATATTAAAAACTAAATCAGTTAAAGATCCCAACCACTGATCAACATTTAGAATAGCATTTAGAATTAGCTGCGTGGCTAAAAGCCTCTTTATACAAAGATGAAAGATCAACGTCGTGAAAGAATCGTGGGGACGTCTGTCGTCTTTTGTCCTGCGTCCTACAATGTGAGCAGTTTGATGACGGACGTCATGAGACCAAAGACTAACCCGATGACTCCGCCTACTCACCAGCAGGTTAAAACGCAACGCCAAATGACGTATTAATAAATGTGACCCGGCACCGTCCCTAACGATGACCAGGACCATATTCTTCTTTTCTCTTATCCTTCTTATTCTCTCTACAACTTCTGCTGAATGTTCTAGAAGCTCCGGGTTACCCGGCTAACGGTGGGGTTTAAATTAATTAATTAGGGCTGCAGACAGCGTTCATTTTGTAAACTAAAACTTGTAGACAGCCCTTTATTCTGTGACTAAGTTATGACGAGAACGTAAATTACTAATGTACTGGCAACAAAACCTAAATGACGAAATCTGTCGTTGAGCCTAACAAAAGGAATTATGAGCTGTTTATTTTTTTACCTGCGAATTCTCAAGTGGGAAGAAAAAGGAAAGAAGATTTATGGAGAAACTTCCGTTAGCTTCCAGCCGAAAGAACGACTCGTTCCAACGAGGACGGAGAGGCTTGTGGATCCAAGACAGGTGGAAAAACACGACCGATTTACCTGAAGACGCGCCATCCTGCAGTGTCTGACCAGGTAAATGTGCAGGTGCAGTGAGTTTTAGGGTTGAATTGGATGTAGACATAAGTAACGTTAACGTTTAGCCAACGTTCAAACTAGCTTGATATGCGGGTGCGCTACTGGAGAACACGCTAATAGTTACCGTTAACTTCAGCTAACTTTATCATTACATCACGACAGGCCGTGATTTGTGCTCATATCACAGGTAAAGGGACCTTTACGTTTTATAATAATGTTTTTAGCACTTACATCTTATAAATTGAACAATTATCTGATTATGTACTGAAAGTAGCCTAGCAACGTAGCTCCAGAAGTAGAAAAGCTGAGTCATTTGACATTTACAAGAAATGTAAATTGTACTTTTTACCACGCTACTATGAAATTTGATGAAGTAGAAGTTTGAAGTGCAGTACAGAGAGAAGAGTAAAGAGTCAACAACTTTGATACTGAACTAAAGTACATTTTACCACCTGGTACTTTCAATACTGAAGCTATAAAACTATAAAACTGTGTGCACTGTGTGTATAAAAATGTGCACGTGCAGTGAGTTTTAGGGTTGAATTGGATGTAGACATAAGTAACATTAACGTTTAGCCAACGTTCAAACTAGCTTGATATGCGGTTGCGCTACTGGAGAACATGCTAACAGTTACTGTTAACTTCAGCTAACTTTATCATTACATCACGACAGGCCGTGATTTGTGCTCATATCACAGGTAAGGGGACCTTTACGTTTTATAATAATGTTTTTAGCCCTGACATCTTATAAATGGAACAATTATCTGATTATTATCTGAAAGTAGCCTAGCAACGTAGCTCCAGAAGTAGAAAAGCTGAGTCATTTGACATTTACAAGAAATATAAATTGTACTTTTTACCACGCTACTATGAAATTTGATGAAGTAGAAGTTTGAAGCGTGCAGTACAGAGAGAAGAGTAAAGAGTCAACAACTTTGATACTGAACTCTAGTACATTTTACCACCTGGTACTTTCAATACTGAAGCTATAAAACTATAAAACTGTGTGCACTGTGTGTATAAAAATGTGCACATGCAGTGAGTTTTAGGGTTAAATTGGATGTAGACATAAGTAACATTAACGTTTAGCCAACATTCAAACTAGCTTGATATGCGGGTGTGCTACTGGAGAACACGCTAACAGTTACCGTTAACTTTAGCTAACTTTATCATTACATCACGACAGGCTGTGATTTGTGTTCATATCACAGGTAAAGGGACCTTTACGTTTTATAATAATGTTTTTAGCCCTGACATCTTATAAATGGAACAATTATCTGATTATGTACTGAAAGTAGCCTAGCAACGTAGCTCCAGAAGTAGAAAAGCTGAGTCATTTGACATTTACAAGAAATATAAATTGTACTTTTTACCACGCTACTATGAAATTTGATGAAGTAGAAGTTTGAAGTGCAGTACAGAGAGAAGAGTAAAGAGTCAACAACTTCGATACTGAAGTAAAGTACATTTTACCACCTGGTACTTTCAATACTGAAGCACATTTAATATGAAGTACTTTTAATACCTCAGTCATTTTGGGGGGAGACTTTTATTTGAGTAACTTTCCAGTAAGGTATCTGTACTTTTACTCCAGTCTGGTTTTCCAGTAGTTTTTACAACACTGATTTTTAGACGTTAGTTCCAGATGTGTTATTATTGTTCTACATCTGTTTGGTCTGAGCTACTAAACTCTCAGCTCCACTAACACCAGTGTTAATCAGTTTAGCTAGTCTGTTAATGGTTGTAATCTTCTATTTTAGACTACTGTGCTGAACTTGTGCCCCTTTTTCCTCTCTCACTACTTTTTATAGTTTTCCATATTGTTTTATGTTTTTTGAAGAAAGTTTTAGTGAATTGTGAAAATGGGTTTGAACCCTTAAAAGTGGGTAAACAGTTAAGTTTTAATGGCCTTTAAAACACTGAATTAAAATGTTCACATGATTAAATGTGTTGGTTTTGATGCTAAATTAAAAACATGCTAAATTAAAATGGGCGTTACAGTGAAGCTGTTAGAGGATTAGAGGTTCATCCTGGCAAGTTAATCATTTAAATCACTTGTTTCTAACAAACCTTGGACATTTATTTTTATTATACAAGAGTAATATGCTACACTCTGAATTTAAACACAATTAAAAGTATGCTTTAATGCAGTTTTACTACCATGACAGGAACATTTATTACAGTATAACAACTGTCACATTCTGTCAAAAGACTAAACTGAGACTAAAACTGATTTGTGGTGACTAAAGTTTAACTAAAACAAAGCTATGGGGTGCCGAATGTAAAAACTTGATTACAGTTTTCAAACTGATATATTTTCAATATTTAGCTCATTTTACACACATTGAGACATAAATTATTTAAAAATTTGGTTATATGTGAACGAAAATGAAATGATAAATCTAAATATTAAATCTAAATCTAAATGTTAAATGTTAAATCTAAAAATTAAATGCAAATCTAAATGTCAAATGTTAAATCTAAATGTTAAATCTAAATCTAAATATTAAATCTGAATCTAAATATTAAATCTAAATCTAAATGTTAAATGTTAAATCTAAATATTAAATCTAAATCTAAATCTAGATTTAATATTTAGATTTAACATTTAACATTTAGATTTAACATTTCATTTTCGTTCACATATAACCAAATTTTTAAATAATTTATGTCTCAAATGTGTGTAAAAAGAGCTAAATGTGAAGAAATTGAGCTGAATATTGAAAATATATCAATTTGAAAACTGTAATTAAGTTTTTACATTCGGCACCCCATACAAAAACAAAAAGACTAAAACGGGACTTTAACTAAATCAAGTCTGTGGTGACTGAGACTAAATTAAAGAGAAACATTCTTGTAAAAATGT
The DNA here is from genome assembly GCA_018398805.1 of Hirundichthys speculiger. Taxonomy (NCBI): domain Eukaryota; kingdom Metazoa; phylum Chordata; class Actinopteri; order Beloniformes; family Exocoetidae; genus Hirundichthys; species Hirundichthys speculiger. Next base: position 123,862 of record JAGFBZ010000159.1, read on the forward strand.
ATCAGAAATGTTTCACAGTTGTTGCAGGGTTTCTCAGTTTATTTTATTTTAATAAATCCATGTTCTGGTCTGAATAAACCTTGAACGTGGACGTAACTTGAAACTTCTACGTGAGGAAGTGGTTGGACGGATACAGCAGACACGTAGCACCACGTCCAGGACCAACGCCGTCGTTGACCTCATGGAAGCGGCCCGTCGTTGACACCACCAGCCACCAGGGGGCGGTGTGGGTTCCCCTCTGCAGCGCTGCAACTTCCTGTTTACGTCCGTGATGTCGCTCAGACACACCTGAAATCAGGTAGATCTCAGGCACCAGCGTCCCCACATCCAGAGGGAATTAAACTGGGAACAGAGTCAGTACCTCAACGGACCACCAGGTGCTGCTCAGAAACAGAACAAACCTCTGTTGACCTCCATGTTGAAAAAAAAAGAACAAATTTACCTTCAGACCAGTCGGTCTTGTTGAAATTATCACGTAATAATATTAAAGAGACCAGAAACCTTTTATACTGTTGTTGAAGATGGATGGATGGATGGATGGATGGATGAAAGGGGGATGGATGGGTGGATGGATGGATGGGTGGATGGATGGATGGATGGATGGATGGATGGATGGATGGATGGATGGATGGATGGATGGATGGATGGATGGAGGAGGGATGGATGGATGGGGGATGGATGGATGGATGGATGGATGGATGGATGGATGGATGGATGGATGGATGGATGGATGGATGGAAGGGTGGATGGATGGATAGATGGAATGGGGTGGATGGATGGATGGATGGGTGGATGGATAGAGGGCGGATGGGATGGATGGATGGATGGATGGATGGATGGATGGATAGATGGATGGATGGATGGATGGATGGATGGATGGATGGATGGATGGATGGATGGATGGATGGATGGATGGATGGATGGATGGATGGATGGATGGATGGATGGATGGATGGATGGATGGAGGATGGATGGATGGATGGATGGATGGATGGATGGATGGGATGGATGGATGGATGGATGGATGGATGGATGGATGGATGGATGGAGGATGGATGGATGGATGGATGGATGGATGGATGGATAGATGGATGATGGATGGATGGATGGATGGATAGATGGATTGATGGATGATGGATGGATGGAAGGATGGATGATGGATGGATGGATGGATGGATAGATGGATGATGGATGGATGGATGGATGGATAGATGGATGGATGGATGGATGGGTGGATGATGGATAGATGGGTGGATGGATGGATGGATGGATGGATGGATGGATGGATAGATGGATGGATGGATGGATGGATGGAGATGATGGATGGATGATGGTGAATGGATGGATGATGGATGGAATTGATGGATGGATGGATGGATGATGGATTGGATGGATGGATGGATGGATGGATGGATGGATGGTGGGATGGATGGATGGATGGATGGATGGATGATGGATGGATGGATGGATGGATGGATGGATGGATGGATGGATGGAGGGTGGATGGATGGATAGATGGAAGGGTGGATGGATAGATGGATGGGTGGATGGATAGATGGGCGGATGGGTGGATGGATGGATGGATGGATGGATAGAAGGGTGGATGGATGGATGGATGGATGGATGGATGGATGGATGGATGGATGGATGGATGGATGGATGGATGATGGATGGATGGATGGATGGATAGATGGATGGATGGATGGATGGAAGGAGGGATAATTGATGGATGGATGGGATGGATGATGGAGGAGGATGGAGGATGGATGGATGGATGGATGGATGGATGGATGATGGAAGGATGGATGATGGATGGATGGATGGATAGATGGATGATGGATGGATGGATGGATGGATAGATGGATGATGGATGGATGGATGGAAGGATAGATGGGATGATGATGGATGGGGATGGATGATGGATAGATGGGATGGATGGATGGATGGATGGATGGATGGATGATGGATGATGGATGGATGATGGATGGATGGATGGATGGATGGATGGATGGATGATGGATGGATGGATGGATGGATTGATGGATGGATGGATGGATGGATGGATGGATGGATGGATGGATGGATGGATGGATGGATGATGGATGGATGGATGGATGGATGGATGGATGGATGGATGGATGGAGGGATGGATGGATAGATGGATGGATGGATAGATAGACTTTATTGCAGACTCGTGGTCCAAAAAAGATTTTTTAAATCCTAAAATCACATTTTTGTCATCAGATCATGATTTTATCAGAAATCTTGAATTTTTTGACTTCTTGTCATTAAAACGGTGACTTTTGTAGAATTGACCATTTTTATTGTGAAATCACAACTTTTCTGATGTCAGACTGTTACGTCTGCAGGTGAACCAGCAGCTCAGCGGTGGTCCTCCAGAAAGGGGGAGGAGCTTGGACCACCTGAACGTCTTGAACGTCGTTAACGTTGTTAACGAACTTTCTCACTGCAGAACGTTTGAAAGCGGTTTTATGAACTCTTCTAGGCTTATGTCGTGCCCTCTTGGCGTTGTGTTAACACACACCTGAACGTGAGGTCTGAACACAGCAGCACCTGGGCCCAACCAGGATCCTGGATCCTGCAGCAGTGAGGGGGTACTTAGTGTTGCTCACATGAGCTTCATCCATTTATTTGGCTTCGTTTGTGATAAATAAATAAGAGAAGAACGTGATGTCATCACAGGAGCTCCTGGTGAATGTTCTGGTCCGGTTCCTGAGGACGGTGGTTCTTCAACGCTCCGGTCCGGTTCCTGAGGACGGTGGTTCTTCAACGCTCCGGTCCGGTTCCTGAGGACGGTGGTTCTTCAACGCTCGGGTCCGGTTCCTGAGGACCGTGGTTCTTCAACGCTCAGGTCCGGTTCCTGAGGACGGTGGTTCTTCAACGCTCAGGTCCGGTTCGGTGGTTCGGAGGACGGTGGTTCTTCAACGCTCAGGTCCGGTTCCTGAGACGGTGGTTCTTAAGCTCGGTTCCTGAGGACGTGGTTCTTCAACGCTCAGGTCCGGTCCTGACGGTTCCCTGAGGACGGTGTTCTTCAACGGGTCCGGTTCCTGAGGACGGTGGTTCTTCAACGCTCGGGTCCGGTTCCTGAGGACGGTGGTTCTTCAACGCTCGGGTCCGGTTCCTGAGGACGGTGGTTCCTCAACGCTCAGGTCCGGTTCCTGAGGATGGTGGTTCTTCAACGTGGTTCCTGAGGTCGGTGGTTCTTCAACGCTCAGGTCCGGTTCCTGAGGACGGTGGTTCTTCAACGCTCAGGTCCGGTTCCTGAGGACGGTGGTTCTTCAATGCTCAGGTCCGGTTCCTGAGGACGGCGGTTCTTTAACGCTCCGGTCCGGTTCCTGAGGACGGTGGTTCTTCAACGCTCCGGTCCGGTTCCTGAGGACGGTGGTTCTTCAACGCTCAGGTCCGGTTCCTGAGGACGGTGGTTCTTCAACGCTCAGGTCCGGTTCCTGAGGACGGTGGTTCTTCAACGCTCCGGTCCGGTTCCTGAGGACGGTGGTCTTTCAAGGCTCAGGTCCGGTTCCTGAGGACGGTGGTCCTTCAACGCTCAGGTCCGGTTCCTGAGGACGGTGGGTCTTCAAGGCTCAGGTCCGGTTCCTGAGGACGGTGGTTCTTCAACGCTCAGGTCCGGTTCCTGAGGACGGTGGTTCTTCAACGCTCCGGTCCGGTTCCTGAGGACGGTGGTTCTTCAACGCTCAGGTCCGGTTCCTGAGGACGGTGGTTCTTCAACGCTCCGGTCCGGTTCCTGAGGACGGTGGTTCTTCAACGCGGGTCCGGTTTCCTGAGGACGGTGGTTCTTCAACGCTCGGGTCCGGTTCCTGAGGACGGGGGTTCTTCAACGCTCGGGTCCGGTTCCTGAGGACGGTGGTTCTTCAACGCTCAGGTCCGGTTCCTGAGGACGGTGGTTCTTCAACGCTCAGGTCCGGTTCCTGAGGACGGTGGTTCTTCAACGCTCAGGTCCGGTTCCTGAGGACGGTGGTTCTTCAACGCTCGGGTCCGGTTCCTGAGGACGGTGGTTCTTCAACGCTCAGGTCCGGTTCCTGAGGACGGTGGTTCTTCAACGCTCGGGTCCGGTTCCTGAGGACGGTGGTTCTTCAACGCTCAGGTTCTGAGGACGGTCGGTTCCTGAGGACGGTGGTTCTTCAACGCTCAGGTCCGGTTCCTGAGGACGGTGGTTCTTCAACGCTCGGTCCGGTTCCTGAGGACGGTGGTTCTTCAACGCTCAGGTCCGGTTCCTGAGGACGGTGGTTCTTCAACGCTCGGGTCCGGTTCCTGAGGACGGTGGTTCTTCAACAACGCTCCGGTCCGGTTTCCTGAGGACGGTGGTTCTTCAACGCTCAGGTCCGGTTTCCTGAGGACGGTGGTTCTTCAACGCTCGGTCCGGTTCCTGAGGACGGTGGTTCCTTCAACGCTCGGTCCGGTTCCTGAGGACGGTGGTTCTTCAACGCTCAGGTCCGGTTCCTGAGGACGGTGGTTCTTCAACGCTCGGGTCCGGTTCCTGAGGACGGTGGTTCTTCAACGCTCCGGTCCGGTTCCTGAGGACGGTGGTTCTTCAACGCTCGGGTCCGGTTCCAGAGGACGGTGGTTCTTCAACGCTCCGGTCCGGTTCCTGAGGACGGTGGTTCCTCAAGGCTCCGGTCCGGTTCCTGAGGACGGTGGTTCTTCAACGCTCAGGTCCGGTTCCTGAGGACGGTGGTTCTTCAAGGCTCAGGTCCGGTTCCTGAGGACGGTGGTTCTTCAGCGCTCAGGTCCGGTTCCTGAGGACGGTGGTTCTTCAACTCTCAGGTCCGGTTCCTGAGGACGGTGGTTCTTCAACGCTCAGGTCCGGTTCCTGAGGACGGTGGTTCTTCAACGCTCGGGTCCGGTTCCAGAGGACAGTGGTTCTTCAAGGCTCAGGTCCGGTTCCTGAGGACGGTGGTTCTTCAAGGCTCAGGTCCGGTTCCTGAGGACGGTGGTTCTGCTGGGTCAGGGACAGCAGTCTGTGTTTTTGAGACGCGCCGTCAGTTTTTCTCATCTCACATTCCTGGAGCTGCGTGTCCACAGAGATCCAGAACCAGAACCAGAACCAGAACGGTGCCAGGAGGGACTGAGGGCAGGACGGAGACAGACGGACCTCTGACAGAACCAGAACCCAGACCGCCCCCCCCACCAGCTCTTATCTGGCCTCCAGCTTCATCAACAGCCTCCGTGATTCTCAAAACATTTGAGGGAAAAACAGCTGAACATCTGTTTTCTGCAGTTAGAAGGTAACCGGATCCGCTCCCTCTCAGAACCGGACCTGGGCCCCAGACCTCACCTCACACCTCCGTTTCCTCTCCAACGGTAGCCTCCACAGAACTCAACGGGTCAGACCAGAACGCAGCTGGAGAGCAGAAACCCGTCCGGTCAGGTTCTGGTCCAACAGCAGTTTGGGTCTGAGACACTAAACTGCAGCGTGACTGCCGTCAGGTGAGCAGACAGGAAGTGTTCACGACTGAGGGTCAATACTGAGGATCAATGCTGAGGATCAATACTGAGGATCAATACTGAGGATCAGTACTGAGGATCAATACTGAGGATCAATACTGATGATCAATACGAGCTGAGCTGGAAGACTAGAGTCCCGGTCTCGTCTTGAGTCCAGCAGAACCGATTTCTTCTATAAAGTTTAAAACATTTACCTGAACGTGTCACACTTTACGTGCTTTCTTTACCTTTTTATTTTTTGGTATCTGGATACGGTAATTTACCGTATCGGCCCTCTGATTATAAGACGAACCCTATTTTTCAAATATCATTTTGGGAAAATAAAAATATGATGAAGACAATAAGGTTATTCATAAAACAACTTTTTTTTTTCTACAATTACTACAAATAAAAAAATCCCACAGACATAACATTCTTCTGTATTGTTAAACATTTTAATTATTTAATCTTTTTTAGGAAGTATAGTACCATACTGAGGTTATTTAAGATCAAGCTACATTATTATTTAATAAACTTTATTCTCTTAAATCTGAGACTGTGACTCAGCGAATCAGCAACAATCACTTAGTTAAATAAATTAAATTCGGTTTCAAGAACATCAATAATTCAGTCTGTAAAAAACAAAACTAAAGCTCCTTGTGTTCTAGTCGGTCTCCTGATCCTGGAAGCTAAGTTTAATTCCTCTTTAATTCAGAATTAAAATTAAATCCGATTTAAAATGATTAAAAATTACCATGTAAACACCTAATTCCAAATGAAAATGTCAATTCTGAATTAAACTTAATTCCGAAGTAAGTGGCTGGTTTATTCTGATTTTAATTCTGAATTAAATAATTCCGCGGTCATTCCGGTCTTTCTGCGCATGCTAGTTCTCTTGCCCGTCTGTCGCAAGAGGACCGATCCGCCCCCCGTCGACAGTGGCTGCGGTTACATGATGTTTTTTAATGCGGAATTAATAATTAGGAATTAAACTATTTTCCTTCGAGTTTACATGGAAATAGTAATTCCGAATAAAGGTTTACATGGAAAACACGTTTGTTCGGTTTTATCCAACTCCGCTTTAGGTCTGGGGGTTGGGAAGGGTTCTGATTGGATGGGGGGGGCGTCTTTACATCTACCGGAAGAAAACAAACTTAGCTAACTCGGTTAGCAACAACATTCCACTTATTTTTGACCTGGGTGGCGTCTCTATCTGCGAAACCTCCTTCATTTAACCTGGCCGCTACAACTTTGAAAAGCTCACAATTTTTATGTTTCCTGCCATCTGTTCTTTTAATTATTTCCAGTTCCTCCAAGCTATTTATTAAATAAATCGTCTCTGCTCTTGAACACAGTTTACTGCGTGCTGCCATCTTGAAACTTTGTTTTGAAAACAAGCCCAGCGCGGAATATAAGCGTCATCGCGACAGACGGGCAAGAGAACTAGCATGCGCAGAAAGACGGGAATTAATTTAAACAGGAATGAGTGTAAACATGACCGCGGAATTATTCAATTCTGAATTAAAATGGGAATAAACCAGCCACTTACTTCGGAATTAAGTTTAATTCGGAATTGACATTTTCATATGGAATTAGGTGTTTACATGGTAACTTGTATTCGGATTTAACTTTAATTCTGAATTAAAGAGGAATTAAACGTCCCATGTAAACGCACTGACTGTTAATTCTTCTGTGAAACTGGAAACTGAAATTAAATTATTATTGTGGACCTGTAGTCGTTTTCCGACCGTTCATTTGGACGCTAATGCTAGTCACCAGCCGCCACCGGCCTTGAGGACCGAGCGGCTTCAACAGCGACCTTCAGGAACCTTCGTGGGACATCGGTCCAGTTCTTCTCCAGCAGTCTGTGGTTTTTACTGAACAGCAGTGACTCATGAAGATCCTGCCGTCATGTGTTTGCGTTGATCTTCAGCGACGTTCAGCTCCTCCAGTCGACTGTAATCGTGATCTGGTGCAGGCTTGTGGACTTGAACTCGGGGAGACTGGAGGAACGTGGCCTCACGGCAGAAACACAGAAACGAGAAGCTGAACATCACCAGTGAAGCGATGATCAGAGCTGAGTTAGTTTGCTGCAAACTGCAGCTGCAATCAGTTCTGCTCAAACGGGAGAAGAGGAAACATCAAATCCAGATGTGCGTACGCCGCGCTGGGACCGTCGTCTCCAGTCGGCTTTTGTTTCCAACCTGTGATGGCGGCAGAGAGCAGAGCGAGGAGGAACTCCAGGAACCCTCACCGGAACAAATCAAAATGACAGACGACGTCGCGGTAAACAATCCGAGCTGCTGCAGAGATCAGGGGTCCAGCTGATCCTCAGATCTGGTTCCAGCTCCTCCAGAGACGTGTTCATCTGCAGCAGAAGAAGCTCTGAGATGAGCTGAGCTGCATTCCAGAGAAAAGCCATCCATGGCAGCCGGGTGAGTTATCGCCCTGCACTCCTCGGAGCTGCCGGGAGAATTATGGTGCATCGGGGGGACTCTGGGAGCTGAACCCTCCGGGGATCAGAACCACACTGGGTCGCGCTTTGAAGCGTTATTCACTCCGGCAGACGCTGAGAGACGTTAGCGAACGGATCAATGGAAGCAGTGAAGAGGACTCTTAGCGAGGAACAAACATGTGAATGTGACGTTTGTCTCTGAAACATGAGCTACTTCATCGTAGCTCAGACGTAATGTAGTCAGGCACAAATATGCAGGAAATCGGAAATCTGCAGTGGCCTCTGATACCGCCGCTAATGCAGCGTAGAGAACCATCTCAACTTGGACGTAACGTCTTCACACTTTCACCTGCATGAAGTTGGGAAGCTCAACTCTGCTCTGCTTTCCTGAGATGGTTCACATTAGCCATGAATACAACGGTCCTCTGTGAGGTCACCCACAGGTTCGCTGGAGAGCCCCCTCTAGTGGTCGGTGGAGGAACTGCAGCCTCTAGTGGTCGGTAGAGGAACTGCAGCCTCTAGTGGTCGGTGGAGGAACAGCAGCCTCTAGTGGTCGGTGGAGGAACCGCAGCCTCTAGTGGTCAGTAGAGGAACTGCAGCCTCTAGTGGTCGGTAGAGGAACCGCAGCCTCTAGTGGTCGGTAGAGGAACCGCCTCTATGGTCGGTAGAGGAAACGCAGCCTCTATGGTGGTAGAGGACGCAGCCTCTAGTGGTCGGTAGCGAAGCCTCTAGTGGTCGGTAGAGGAACCGCAGCCTCTAGTGGGTCGGTGGAGGAACTGCAGCCTCTAGTGGTCGGTAGAGGAACTGCAGCCTCTAGGGTCGGTAGAGGAACGCAGCCTCTAGCAGTCAGTGAGGAACAGCCTCTAGTGGTCGGTAGAGGAACCGCAGCCTCTAGTGGTCAATAGAGGAACTGCAGGTAGTGGTCGGTAGAGGAACTGCAGCCTCTAGTCGGTTGGAGGACTGCAGCCTCTAGTGGTCGGTAGAGGAACCGCAGCCTCTAGTGGTCAGTAGAGGAACTGCAGCCTCTAGTGGTCGATAGAGGAACTGCAGCCTCTAGTGGTCGGTAGAGGAACCGCAGCCTCTAGCGGTCGGTAGAGGAACTGCAGCCTCTAGTGGTCGGTAGAGGAACTGCAGCCTCTAGCGGTCGGTAGAGGAACCGCAGCCTCTAGCGGTCGGTAGAGAAACTGCAGCCTCTAGTGGTCGGTAGAGAAACTGCTGCCTCTAGCGGTCGGTAGAGGAACTGCAGCCTCTAGTGGTCGGTGGAGGAACTGCAGCCTCTAGTGGTCGGTGGAGGAACTGCATCCTCTAGCGGTCGGTAGAGGAACTGCAGCCTCTAGTGGTCGGTGAAGGAACTGCATCCTCTAGCGGTCGGTAGAGGAACTGCAGCCTCTAGTGGTCAGTAGAGGAACTGCAGCCTCTAGCGGTCGGTGGAGGAATCACAGCCTCTAGTGGTCGGTAGAGGAACTGCAGCCTCTAGTGGTCGGTAGAGGAACGCAGCCTCTAGTGGTCAGTAGAGGAACGCAGCCTCTGCGGTCGGTAGAGGAACTGCAACTCTAGGGTCGGTAGAGGAACTGCAGTAGGGTCAGTAGAGGAACTGCAGCCTCTAGCGGTCGTAGAGGAACGCAGCCTCTAGTCGGTAGAGGAACTCTAGTGGTCAGTAGAGGAACTGCAGCCTCTAGCGGTCGGTAGAGGAACTGCAGCCTCTAGCGGTCGGTAGAGGAACTGCAGCCTCTAGCGGTCCGTGGAGGAATCACAGCCTCTAGTGGTCGGTAGAGGAACTGCAGCCTCTAGCGGTCGGTAGAGGAACTGCAGCCTCTAGTGGTCGGTGGAGGAATCACAGCCTCTAGTGGTCGGTAGAGGAACTGCAGCCTCTAGCGGTCGGTAGAGGAACTGCAGCCTCTAGTGGTCGGTAGAGGAACTGCAGCCTCTAGCGGTCGGTAGAGGAACTGCAGCCTCTAGCGGTCGGTAGAGGAACTGCAGCCTCTAGTGGTCGGTGGAGGAATCACAGCCTCTAGTGGTCAGTAGAGGAACTGCAGCCTCTAGTGCTCGGTAGAGGAACTGCAGCCTCTAGTGGTCGGTGGAGGAACTAGGTCGGTAGAGGGTCGTAGAGGAACCGCAGCCTCTAGTGGTCGGTAGAGGAACTGCAGCCTCTAGCGGTCGGTGGAGGAACTGCAGCCTCTAGTCGGTAGAGGAACTGCAGCCTCTAGTGGTCGGTGGAGAGGAACTGCAGCCTCTAGTGGTCGGTGGAGGAACTGCAGCCTCTAGTGGTCGGTAGAGGAACTGCAGCCTCTAGTGGTCGGTAGAGGAACTGCAGCCTCTAGTGGTCGGTAGAGGAACTGCAGAGTGGTCGGTGGAGGCCTCTAGTGGTCGGTAGAGGAACTGCAGCCTTAGTGGTCGGTGGAGGAACGCAGCCTCTAGTGGTCGGTGGAGGAACTGCAGCCTCTAGCGGTCGGTGGAGAGGAACTGCAGCCTCTAGTGGTCGGTGGAGGAGGAACCGCAGCCTCTAGTGGTCGGTAGAGGAACCGCAGCCTCTAGTGGTCGGTAGAGGAGGAACCGCAGCCTCTAGTGGTCGGTGGAGGAAAGCCCCCTGCAGCCTCTAGGTGGTCGGTAGGAGGAACTGCAGCCTCTAGTGGTCGGTAGAGGAACTGCAGCCTCTAGTGGTCGGTAGAGGAACTGCAGCCTCTAGTGGTCGGTGGAGGAACCGCAGCCTCTAGTGGTCGGTGGAGGAACTGCAGCCTCTAGCGGTCGGTGGAGGAACTGCAGCCTCTAGTGGTCTGTAGAGGAACCGCAGCCTCTAGTGGTCGGTGGAGGAACCGCAGCCTCTAGTGGTCTGTAGAGGAACCGCAGCCTCTAGTGGTCGGTAGAGGAACTGCAGCCTCTAGTGGTCTGTAGAGGAACTGCAGCCTCTAGTGGTCGGTAGAGGAACTGCAGCCTCTAGCGGTCGGTAGAGGAACTAAAGCCTCTAGCGGTTGGTAGAGGAACTGCATCTTTTCTTCTACATTAGCTTCAACCCAGAAGTTGGAACTTTAGCTCTTACAAAGATCACATTTCCTCTCTAACTCCGTCTACAGTGAGTTAGTATTTCTTTGTAAATAAATGTCAATGTTACGTAGGAGTTTTAGAGTATTTTACAATGACTTCTAAAGTTTTACAGGTTTGTGACTGAATAAGCAATAATCAAAGTTCAGGTGCTCCCAGGTGTATGTAGGTGGGATTTAGCTAAAGTTTCTCGTAGCTCAGTGAAATATATCATCTGGTAGATGAATAAACACGTTTCTAGTTTTTCACTCGATGTATCCTGATGACTGTATATTTGTCAGCATCAGTCATCTGGAGTCAGTCTGTTAATTAACGTAACGGCGCTACGTTAATTCACCGTTAGTTCGTTAGTTCTCAGCAGCAGCAGCAGATGTTTGCAGCAGCAGCTACAACATCATCAGGATCAATGAGCTCCCTGGAGAGACGGAGGAGTTTCATCATTGGTTCCACAGGTGCAGAAATGTTCAGGACTAACTGAGGTTCAGGAGCAGGTGTTTCCCTGAGCATCATGGGATCAGGTGGGCGGAGCATCGGCTCTGAGGGAAGCCGTTAAAGTCAGAACGGTGACAGAAACATCTGTGACTGGACGAATTAATCGAACACGATGAATGATGATAAATGAACTGTAACGAGTCCAGATGAGCTGCGTTTGAGCAACTAAAGCTTTTAAACTCCTTTTAACTTTAATGTGGATTTAATTTCATGAATTAAATAGTTGCTCTTCACACACATCCTTATAATAATATAAAAATAAAGTTATACTATAATATACTATACTATAATATAATATACCTACCGTACTAATTGGTTTTAAAACATATTTATTTCTACAATCATACAGTAATTTTTGGAAAAATCAAAACAGTTTTGTAAAATAAAAAGATTTTGTTGCACATTCATAACTTTCTGAAATAACATCTCAAATTTATGTTGTAAAAATATTAATTTTTCTGTCATAAAATTTTATGAATTTTTGCTGTAAAAACTAAAAATCAGTTTCACAATATCAAAACTTTGTTGTAAAAAGAAAATATGTCATAAAATCTAACATTTTTTCAAAACTGCGACTTTGACATAAATAGATACATAAAGAATTTCATGTAGCAAAACTGCAACTTTATGTCCAATTATCACGATATTTCACGACTTTTGCAAAATAAGTTTTTTGACACAAATTATGACTTTTTGTCCTAAAGTCACAAATTGTAAGAAAATACATTCAATAGTATATTCGTATGCTCACTGTCAGGAATTAGGCCTGTAGCTCCCTCCGATCGCCACCAGAGGGAGCCGTCACCAGAGTACCAGCCGGTTCTTTTAGACTTCATTTCCCATAATCCTGTGGCTGCACAGGTGTTAATCATTGTCTGGACCATTTAAGCAGCGTTATCTCCGTCCTTGCTGTGAAGTCTTGTTCTGCATGTTTATTCCCTGTTAAGATTCTCTGTTTCCAACCCGGACCGTTGACCTGTCCTGTTCTTGAACGTCACCGGTGGTTTGTACCTCCATGAAGGCTTCTCTTCACCGTAGGTGTTGACAATGATACGTCTACTAGAGGTGTGTGAAAAATCGATCTGGCGATATATCGCGATAATCGGCCTCCTGATAATATCGATTTTTCAGCTTCTAATATCGATTTTTTTTTTTTTTTAGGAAAATTCATTAATTCACTTAAATGTGCAAAAACACTAATAATAAACAATAAATAGGTTGTTTTGAGGCAAATAGTTTTGACTCAATTTGTCCCCTGAATGATCAATATCATCTGATGAACATACACAGCAACTTGATTTTTCACCTCTACCTTTAATTTTGATATTAACTGGGTAGAATATCGCAATATATTGATACGATATTATCATGATATATCACGATATATCGCAATATATCGTGATGATATCGTATCGTGACACAAGTATCATGATACATATCATAATGCAAGGTCCTTGCCAATACTCAGACTGCCAATAATCAGACTAATATCAAATTTTTTTTCAAAAACACTGATAAACAATAAATAGGTTGTTTTGAGGCAAATAGTTTTGACTCAATTTGTCCCCTGAATGATCAATATCATCTGATGAACATATACAGCAACTTGATTTTTCATCTCTACTTTTAATTTTGATATTAACTGGGTAGAATATCGCAATATATCAGCAATATCGCAATATATTGTGATATACAGCAACTTGATTTTTCATATCTACTTTTAATTGTGATATTAACTGGGTAGAATATCGCAATATATCGTGATAATATCGTATCGTGACCCAAGTATCATGATACATATCGTATTGCAAGGTCCTTGCCAATACTCAGACTGCCAATAATCAGACTAATATCAATTTTTTTTCAAAAACACTAATAATAAACAATAAATAGGTTGTTTTGAGGCAAATAGTTTTGACTCAACTTGTCCTCTGAATGATCAATATCATCTGATGAACATATACAGCAACTTGATTTTTCATCTCTACTTTTAATTTTGATATTAACTGGGTAGAATATTGCAATATATCGTGATATATTGTGATATACAGGAACTTGATTTTTCATCTCTACTTTTAATTTTGATATTAACTGGGTAGAATATTGCAATATATCATGATATCGTGATATATTGTGATATACAGCAACTTGCACTTTCAGCTCTACTTTTAATTTAGATATTTACTGGGTAGAATATCGCAATATATCAGCAATATCGCAATATATTGTAATATACAGCAACTTGATTTTTCATCTTTATTTTTAATTTTGATATTAACTGGGTAGAATATCACAATATATCGTGATATCGTGATATATTGTGATATACAGCAACTTGCTTTTTCAGCTCTACTTTTAATTTAGATATTAACTGGGTAGAATATCGCAATATATCATGATATCATGATATATTGTGATATACAGCAACTTGCTTTTTTGTCTATTTTTAATTTTGATATTTACTGGGAAGAATATCGCAATATATCAGCAACATCGCAATATATTGTGATATACAGCAACTTGATTTTTCATCTCTACTTTTAATTTTGATATTAACTGGGTAGAATATCACAATATATCGTGATATCATGATATATTGTGATACAGCAACTGCTTTTCAGCTCTACTTTTAATTTAGATATTTACTGGGTAGAATATCACAATATATTATGATATCGTGATATATTGTGATATACAGCAACTTGCTTTTTCGTCTCTATTTTTAATTTTGATATTTACTGGGTAGAATATCGCAATATATCGTGATATATTGTGATATACAGGAACTTGATTTTTCATCTCTACTTTTAATTTTGATATTAACTGGGTAGAATATCACAATATATCGTGATATCATGATATATTGTGATATACAGCAACTTGCTTTTTCAGCTCTACTTTTAATTTAGATATTTACTGGGTAGAATATCACAATATATCATGATATCGTGATATATTGTGATATACAGCAACTTGCTTTTTTAGCTCTACTTTTAATTTAGATATTAACTGGGTAGCAATATATCACACACTTGATATCTGATATGATATATTGTGATATACAGCAACTTGCTTTTTCGTCTCTATTTTTAATTTTGATATTTACTGGGTAGAATATCGCAATATATCGTGATATATTGTGATATACAGCAACTTGATTTTTCATCTCTACTTTTAATTTTGATATTAACTGGGTAGAATATCACAATATATCGTGATATCATGATATATTGTGATATACAGCAACTTGCTTTTTCAGCTCTACTTTTAATTTAGATATTTACTGGGTAGAATATCACAATATATTATGATATCGTGATATATTGTGATATACAGCAACTTGCTTTTTAGCTCTACTTTTATTTGTATTAAAGGTAGAATATCGCATATATCATGATATATTGTGATATACAGCAACTTGCTTTTTCAGCTCTACTTTTAATTTAGATATTAACTGGGTAGAATATCGCAATATATCATGATATCATATATTGTGATATACAGCAACTTGCTTTTTTGTCTCTATTTTGAATTTTGATATTTACTGGGTAGAATATCACAATATATCGTGATAATATCGTATCTTGACCAAGTATCATGATACATATCGTATTGCCAGGTCCTTGCCAGTACTCACCCCTAATGTCTACCTTCTCCAGAGTTCCTGAGGTCTGTTGTTGCTGTGAAGGGAGTTTTTTTTTTACCAGAGCTTTTCTTTCTTTCAGGAACCAACCTGTTGATTTGACTTCTTTTCTAGATTCATGATGTTTTCCTCCTTCACTGACATTTAAATCCTTGGTCTCCAAACAGCTGCCAAACTCAACATCAACAGCAGTAGCGAGTGATGAGTCAGTTTTAAAAGACGGTAAAATGATACAGATGAACAACACAACATGAGCGCTGAAATAAAAACCCTTCATGTGCAGGTTGAAGGTTTGTTCGTCTTTATTTTATTTCATTTTGGAAAAGACTTTATTTCCATTTGCAGACACTGCTGCGCTCAGGAACATCTGTTTTCCAGCCGGTGGAGGGGAAACGACCCTGCAGTCGTCCCGGTTTCCTCCAGCAGAGGGCGCACCTGCCCACAGAGTTCTTCAGCACCACCAGAGACCGTCTCAGGAGTCCAGATGGTTCCAGTCTGTCTTAGTTCTGGTCACCGTGGACCTTTACAGGACATACCAGACACACAAACCTACCCCGAGCATCAGAACCTGGTACTTTGGACCATAACGTCACCGGGAAAGAGATCTTAAAAGATGGTGTCACTGAATTCTTTACTTCTTTGTTCACTCTGCATCTAATTGGTTCACATTCCAACACAACAGTGACCCGCAGCGCTCATCAGAACCAGCCAGGACCTGGCTCCAGGAAAGGAAAATCAGAGTTCTGGAAGGGCCCGGTCCGAGCCCAGACCTCAGACCCGTCTGCAGTTACTCTGGAGTTACCGAAGAAGAACCCAGCGCAGGACGTTCGCTCATCATTTCAGGAAACTTGAGCTCTTCAGCAAAGAAAAGTGGGACGAAGGTCCAAAGTCTACATGTGTGAAGTTAATCGGGACTTTTTCACAGAGACTTGCTGTAATAATAAATAAATAAATGTGGATTTTTCCTCTCGGTTTCTGTTTGATGGAATATTCCCTTCATGATGGAACCAGTCTGATATTTATGTTGTTGCCATGTGTCTTCATGCTTTAAAAAGTTTTATATCCAGAAGACAAATATAATATAATATAAAAACTACAACTTTGTCTGATAATCATGCCTCTTTCAAGAAAACAACAAAAACAATCCCAATTTTTGGTTGTGAAGTTTAGTAGAACTGATAAACTGCAACGTTTTGAGGCGAGTCTGATAGGGGGAGGAGCTGGAACACCACCTGGAGCCTACCTGGGCACGTACCTGAGTATTGTTGTAATAATCACTAGTGTAAATCTATGGACTGAAAAACATTTGTTCACATTACGTTTATAAGTAATCAGATTGTCTGTGGTTAATATTTCATGTCTACAGGTTTGTATGAGGTGTCATAAGTTAAGTCGACCTAAAAACCTTGACTGAACGAGAACAACTGAGAAATTACCACACAAACTTGGAACCATATATATATATATATATATATATATATATATATTTACATACATATATATACATACATACATACATATACATTATAAATACACATTATGTACATACATACATACGTGTATATATATATATATATATATATATATATATATATATATATATATACTAGGGATGGGCATAAATAATCGATTAAGCGATGATTGATCATTAAGAATTTGATCGAAGAAATTAATTTTCGTCAATGAACCAAATTTTTTTTTTTTTTAAACAATCCGAACGTAGGTTCTCAGTGCACGTCCTCAAACAATGCGATGCATTTCTCTGTGCCACCGATAGAAATTTGCCACCAGGGGGCAACATTTCACCATCACCCTACCCTGGCTGGCCTCAGTTGTTACATGCGAGCTTCTGTAGGTCCTCGCCTAATCATGAAGCGGTCGCGGTGAAGTGTGGCGTGGGACCATTTTAGTTTAGAAAATGATCAAGTGTACTGCAATTACTGCAATGCTAATTACAAATACAATTAATCGACAATGACAATGATGTATCACTTGAACAACGCGCATCCAAGCCTTGTAAAGGACGGTGGAGGCGGTTCATCATCAGCCTAGCCTAGCCTAGCCTAGCCTAGCCTCCACTCGGTGTTAGCACGGACCAGGAGGAGCTGCAGCGCACATCGAGCACACAACAAGCACATCTTTTTAAGAAACTAAAAGCCTGTAAAACTGGCGCCTTGATATAAATTGTCCTTGTTAAGTAGTCCCCTCGATATCTCTTGTTTTATTATTGTTGTTTTTTTTAAAGAAAAGAAACAGGAAATGTCACATTGTTGACGACAACGAACATCCGGGCCACTGAACACATCTGGGCATGCGCGGGCCATAGCAACCAGGCCATAGCAACCAGGCCAAAGGGGAAAACAAACGCCACGCCGATATCGAGAATATTTGTGATAATTTTCAATATAAAAATGTTAATGATTAATCGATTATTAATCATTAATTCTCCCGACAATCGAAGAATTAATCTCGACCAAATGCCCATCCCTAATTATATATATATATATAAATTGTTCCCCCTACAGCTAATCAAGTGTTTCCCCAATTCTGCCGTATGACAATACCTACGGCGGCTAATGGTTTGGCTCCACCTATTTCCCACCTAACTGGGCTTGTGCATCACCATCCCAGCCCCGGGGAAACGTTACGGTCCTGCTCTGAATATCACTTACAGATCTGAGTCACTCACGGAGGCTGTTCCAGCCTCGTCAAAATGCTGATGAAATGATGACAGGATTCAAAAAGATGTTATTTATTTATTGGAGTGAATAAATATTTTTTAGAGGATGTGAAGTCATTTTTTTCCTTCAATACAACAACTGATTTCAGGTAGGCTGTAGTGACTGCAGGGTTGATGTTGAACATTATAGTGAGCTTTAAACCTCTGCTTGTTTCAACACTGCAATCAGGTTAAACTTCAAATGTTGTAGTTTAAGTAGCACTGTGTTAAACCGGATCTGAGTTAGCCACATGCTAACTGGTCTGTGACCAAACAGCTGTTAGTTGAGTAGTTTGTGATCATTCTGCTGTGGATTAGTCACGTAGTTTGACCACAATGATCTCGAGGAAGGCGTCACGTGGTCTGAAGAGCTTCACAGTATTTACATGTTGAGATCACAGACCGCAGAAGAAGAACTGGACAAACCTCCGTGACGTCATCCATCAGTTTCTACACAAAGATCTTGAAGCCTCCTTTTCTTTGCGACGCCATGTTGCAAAAGAGCAGAAGGAGCTGGAGCACGCCCGCCTGATGTCAGTCACAGTGAGCTACTTTAGCTTGGCTGGCTTAGCTTATGCTAACCTATAATGCTAATTTTTTGGCATCAATTAGCATTATAGGTTAGCTTATGCTAACCTATAATGCTAATTTATTGGCATCAATTAGCATTATAGGTTAGCTTATGCTAACCTATAATGCTAAGTTATTGGCATCAATTACCATTATAGGTTAGCTTATGCTAACCTATAATGCTAATTGATGCCAATAATTTATTGGCATCAATTAGCATTATAGGTTAGCTTATGCTAACCTATAATGCTAATTGATGCCAATAATGAAACGGCGTCAGCAGAGTTCTTCTGGGACCTGTTGGGTCTACCAGCCTACTGCCACCAGTCTGGCGGTAATGGGATGATTGACAGCAGGTCCCAGCAGAGTTTCCCTTAGGACGGTCCTGAAATTATCCTCCGTGGCTCCCGGCTCCTTCAGCCGAGCCACGCCGGGACCTCCCGTTTCAGATTTCATTTCAGTGTTGACATCAGAAATGACCGCCGCGGTTAGCATAAGCTGCCTGCTACCTTGTTAAGAGTTTCCTCGGTTCCCACCAGACCGACCCACAGCCAGTCACGGCGGTCTTGTTAGTACGATTAACGGCACAACAAAACAAATCTAAAACAAAGCTCAAGCCCCACAGAACAAGTAATGGCTGCGAAACGGCAGCATCGCCATTCAAGTCAATGAGAGTCGTCGCGCTGAGGCCCCGCTAGTCGCCGTGGGACTCCGGGTGGAGCCGCTTTGAAGCTTCCCAGAAGCAACCGTCCAGTCTGCCAGAGACACGTGTTGAGTCTATGTTAGCGCTGGACCGCCGCTAGATCACGTCACGCTGTAAAACCGGACCGCGGCTGTTCTACGCTCTGTGGGACATGAGCTCGAGAAGGACCGCGCTCTGTTCGGTTTCCATCCACAGTTCAGAAATCAGGACAGTGCTGAGCGCTAACTAACTAAACTTACCTGATGAGGTACAAAAAAGTATTCCTCCACCCCCTTCCAGTTGTCATGGACGTACGTCTAACTATGGGAAGTAAAACCTGTTTCTGTACCAGGCTGTAAATGTGTTTATTTCTGCTGCGATGTTGGACATTTTAACACGGATGTCAGTGGAGATTCACCACCGCCCCTAGAGGTCAGTAGAGGAAGTGCAATGTTTCTTGCTTCCTGATTTGAGTCGACCCAGAAGTTTGGACGTTGGCGGTTAGTCTAGACTAGAGGTCTTCGGAACAACCCGACATTCCGAAAACCTTAGGTTCCGACCCGACCCGACCCGACCCGAATCAGGTCTCGGGTCCATTCAAAAGAAGTGACTCCAGGTTCGGGTCAAAATCGGTAGTTAGTCTCGGGTCCGGTCGGTGCTCTCTGACAGGCTGAGAGAGGTAAAGATATTGGCGGTGGCAGCTAATGTCAGGACTCGGGGCAGTTTAATTAATTATTCATTAATGTGGCGTGTTTGTCATGAAACAATCGTGTTGCCGTAGCATGTTATTAGCGGTTTGCCCGGTAGCTGTAAAGCACAACGGCTAGCCAACATGACAACGCTGGATGAGAGAACATATTCATGGCACGTCCTGACCGGTGTAGGCTATTAGCGTTAGCAGTTGCTACCAATAGCATCTGTATCCACAAAGAAAATAACGACGTGGATTTATTGTTGTTTACATCACGTAGCCTATGTAGCAACTGCTAAGGCTATTAGCATTAGCAGTTGCTACCAATAGCATCTGTATCTACAAAGAAAATAACGACGTGGATTTATTGTTGTTTACATCACATAGCCTATGTAGCAACTGCTAAGGCTATTAGCATTAGCAGTTGCTACCAATTGTATCTGTATCCACAAAGAAAATAACGATGTGGATTTATTGTTGTTTACATCACGTAGCCTATGTAGCAACTGAACCGGTAGAAGAAGACAACTATTAGCGTTAGCAGTTGCTACCAATAGCATCTGTATCCACAAAGAAAATAACGACGTGGATTTATTGTTGTTTACATCACGTAGCCTATGTAGCAACTGAACCGGTAGCAGAAGACAACTTTAGGTAAGAAAATCAAGTTTTATTCAACGCTAGACAACTTTAACATGAGCAACTATGGGCTGGATTGTCTCGGTTCTATTTGGGTAACTCGGTTCAGTTCGTGGCCGGAAACTAAAGACTCGGATCGGGTCGGTTCTGGGTCCAAATATTGCGGTTCCATTCAGGTTTGAACTCTCGGACTTTTGATTGGGTCGGTTTCGGGTCGAATTTTCACAGGTCCATTCGGGTTTGGGTCCATGAAAGTGGACCCGTGAAGACCTCTAGTCTAGACGTGTTCATGTGTCCGGAGCTGAATCAGTAACGTCACTATGACTCAGTTGTTTCTTAGTTGGAATCAAGGTGGTTGTTTTCAAGGTACTTTCAGGTTAATGAGGTTCATACAGGTGTATAGTTGTCAGTCAGTCACGTAGGAGGAAGACGACCCCTCACGTCCCTGCCCTGGACGCCGTCCTTGCCCTGGACGCCGTCCTTACCCTGGACGCCGTCCTTGCCCGGCAGGATCAGGGGAGGACGGGGTGCTCTGCCGGGGTGCAGCGGTGACTCTTGAAGGTTCCCAGGTGGCGGAAGCTCCGCCCACACTGCTGACAACAGTAGGGCGTGGCCCCGCTGTGGATCCTCTGGTGGGTGTACAGGTTCCCCAGCTCCTTAAAGCGCCGACCGCACTGCGGGCAGGCGTACGGGCTCTCGCCCGTGTGCACCCTCTGGTGTCTCTTCAGTCCGGACAGCACGGAGAAGCCTTTGCCGCACTGCGGGCAGGGGAAGGGGCTCTGGGCGCCGCTGTGGACCAACCGGTGACTCTTCAGGCGGGCGGCGTGGCGGAACCTCTCCCCGCACTCCGGACACATGAAGGGCTTCTCCCCCGTGTGAATGCGCTGGTGCTGCCGCAGGTTGCCCAGGTAGTTGAAGTGGCGGCCGCAGTCGCCGCACTCGTAGCCGCCCTCGATTTTTATCTCCTTCTTCACGGGTCCCCCTCCCCGACCGACGCCGCCTCCGGGCGCGATCCCCTGGCTGCAGTCGCCGGCGCCGCCGTCTCCGCGGACGCCAGAGGAGGTGGACTGCAGGGCCTTCAGAGCCGGGCTACCGCCGGAGTCCGAGTGGATCAGTTTGACGTGCTCCTCCAGGAACATGGAGTCGGGGCAGAAGGTTCCACACAGGGAGCAGATGAAGGGGTGGCTGCTGAACGACTGCCCTGAAAGCACAAACACAGCTCCGTTAAACACCCCGACCGAGGGGGGGGGGGTCTCCTCCAGGGTTCAGGAGGGACAAGACAACAACCGAGGGCCAACCGAGGCTAAAGAGTGCTGCGAAACGGTGCTAACGTCATCTGCTAGCTGCATTTAGTGCTTTTTAAAGACACGACCACTTTCAATGAAGAGAGCGACAAACCTAAACAAGTGATGCAGATCATTCGTTTACGTCATTTTCTATCCTCAAACACGGTGCGCTACTGCGATGCTACTGCGATGCTACTGCGATGCTACTGCTATGCTACTGCGATGCTGCAGCGTGCAAACCACGTAGCTCCAAAGAAAAGACGCTACACAACAAGGTATACTAGTAACGCGAGGCCGGGACCGCCGGGCCGGCAGCAAAAATCGTAAAGTAAAAAAATAAATGTTACGCAACAACGATGTTAATCCATGAGAAACAAAGACAATAAGATGGTTTCGTAACATTTATATCTTTAAGAACAACGAAGATACCACATAACAGAAATAGTGCTAACGTCATCTGCTAGCTGCATTTAGTGCTTTTTAAAGACACGACCAGAGAGCGACAAGCCTGAACAAGTGATGCAGATCATTCATTTACGTCATTTTCTATCCTCAAACACGGTGCGCTACTGCGATGCTACTGCGATGCTACTGCGATGCTACTGCGATGCTGCAGCGATGCTACTGCGATGCTGCAGCGTGCGAACCACGTAGCTCCAAAGAAAAGATGCTACACAACAAGGTATACTAGTAACGCGAAGCCAGGCCGGGACCGCCGGGCCGGCAGCAAACATCGTAAAGTAAAAAAATAAATGTTACGCAACAACGATGTTAATCCATGAGAAACAAAGACAATAGGATGGTTTCGTAACATTTATATCTTTAAGAACTACGAAGATACCACATAACAGAAATAGTGCTAACATCATCTGCTAGCTGCATTTAGTGCTTTTTAAAGACACGACCACTTTCAATGAAGAGAACGACAAGCCTGAACAAGTGATGCAGATCATTCATTTATGTCATTTTCTATCCTCAAACAAACATGGTGCGCTACTGTGATGCTACAGCGTGCGAACCACGTAGCTCCAAAGAAAAGATGCTACACATCTATCCCTTCATGGCGGACGTGATGCAGAGAAGATGGACGGCTGGTTCCTGATCGACTCAGCGTGAGAGAAAGGACAAATAATTTCCCTTGGAAGAGCTGGAGGAAGACCGGAAAGACAAATCTGCGAAGCCTCGGATTAGCGTTAGCATCACACGACATGCTCCGCGGGACGCGGGTAGCATCTTTACATTTTTATTCCTTTAAACATGCAATATCACAAATAAGAAAACAGATAAACAAAACAGCCATGTATAAACCCCCCACCAAACCAGTTTGTTCAAAGCCTCTAACGGTTAGTTTAGTTTTGATCCGGTTTATACGGTTAAAGTGTCCGGCCTACTGTTACTATGTTATAATCACAGACTACCATTATACGACTACCGCTATTAAAACAAAATTATTCACGTTAAATAAAGACCAGGATGATTAAAACTTGTGTAACCTACAACATTAAGTAAATGTAAGTACAAAGCTACATATTATAATAAACTACATTATAGAGCATTTTAGTTTTTTCCAGGTTTGTAACTTGTTCAACGTTCCGTTATCTGTTGAATTTATTCTGAAATAATATTACTTTTGTGATAAAATCTGCTGCTTCTTTTTGGTGACTTATATCCATTACAGATGGATAACTTACAGCTATTTTGTTTTTTTTTGTTTGTTTTTTTTTAATCTCTTCCCAGCAATTTACATCAAAACATTAATGAAGAATTTATTTATTCAGAAAATCATAACGGGCGAAAATCAGAGGTCGGCTCACACTCACGGAAAAACCTGATTGGCTGAGAACGCTGCATCTCTAGATTTAACAGTTCTTTACCAGGAACGATTATTGACAAGTGGGAAGCACTTAAGACAGTTATTGATCGTACCAGGAGCTGACGTCTGTAGAGTAGAGTAGAGTAGAAAAGAATAGAGTAGAATAGAATAGAGTAAGAGTAGAATAGAGTAGAGTGGAGTAGAATAGAGTAAAGTAGAATAGAGTAGAGTAAAATAAAATAGAATAGAGTGGAGTAGAGTAGAATAGAGTAAAGTAGAATAGAGTAGAATAAAGTAGAGTAGAATAGAATAGAATAGAGTGGAGTAGAGTAGAATGGAAAATCAATATAATAGAAAATAGAGTAGAGTAGAATAGAATGGAATAGAATAGAGCAGAATGAAATAGAATAGAATAGAGTAGAGTAGAATCGCTGGAATAGCCGAGTTAGTAGAATAGAGTAGAATAAAGTAGAGTCCCTAGAATAGAATAGAATAGAGTGATGTAATACTAATATAATACTAATATCATTTTATTTCTAAAGCGGTTTTCAAAAAAACTCAAAGACGCTCAAAGAGAAGAGTAGAATAGAAGACAACAAAATAGAGTAGAGTAGAATAGAATAGAGTAGAGAATAGAATAGAATAGAATAGAATGAAAGAGAATAGAATAGAGTAGGAATAGAGAGTAGAATAGAATGGAATATAGAATAGAGTAGAATAGAATGATAGAATAGAAGTAGAGTAGAATAGAATAGAGATAGAATATAATAGCAATTAGAATAGAGTAGAGTAGCATAGAATAGAATAGAATAGAATAGAATAGTAGAATGAGAATAAGTACGCATGAATAGAATAGAATAGAATAGAATGGAATAGTAGAATGGAATAGAATAGAATAGCGTAGAGTCGCGTCGCATAGCCTATAATAGAATAGAGTGGAATATCGAATGGCCTAGAATCGAATGGAATGGCCTCGCCTAGCCCCTCCCCTCGCTCGCCCCTCGAGTCGCGTCCCTGGCCTAGCCCCGAATCTCCATCGCCTAGTGGCCTCGCCTCGCCCTCGCCTCGCTCTCTAGCCTCTCGTCCCTCGCCTCTCCTCGCCTGGAATATGGTGGCCTCGAATCCCGAATAGAATAGAGTAGAATGGAATAGAGTAGAGAAACTTGTCATGGACTACATACTGACTACAGCAGGCTATTGTTTAATTTTCCCTCCAATATTGATACCTTATCGTTGATGCCTGAACGCTAATGGCTGCCAACAGCCATTGACCCAATAGCAGCCAATGTTTTTAATAAATTTTCAACATAAAATGAGTTAAACGTTAAGTCATTAATGAGCCCCATCAGGCCTCGTTCGTGGACCGTGGTCAGACTGTGTTTGTTAAAGTGTGGATGGGTTGGCGGCATGGAGCCGATCCCCTGACATCGTCGTGGTGACTGTGTCGTTATGGATACCGATGATGTCATGGAGCTGTGGTGGATTCCTCGCTTCCTCTTTGGTATCAGACCAGCGGGGTGAAGCAGCTTCAACGATCCTAAAGCTTTGACAGGAAGTGGACACGCCTGCACAGGGATGCACCCACGAGTTCCGCCCCTCACCTGCCTCAGGTCGCTCTGGGTTGCCCTTCAGCGGGCTCCCCCCTTCCCCCGGAGAGTTCTGGGTCTCCATGCAGAGCTCAGAGGTCTGGTTCTGGTCCAGTCCTCCCCCCTCTGTCCTGGGAGACTCGTCCTCGTCCTCGTCGTCCTCCATGTCACTGGTCCGGCTGCTTTCACAAGCAGCGTCCTTCATGACTGCGGTGGAAGAACGCCAAACAAGATCATTAAAGAGTGAACACGCCCAGGTATCCCTAACCCTCCCCCACAGGTATCCAGCATCCAACCGAGACCACCCCACATCATGATACCGCCACCTCCCCCACAGGTATCCAGCATCCAACCGAGACCACCCCCACATCATAATACCGCCACCCCCCCCCACATCCAGCATCCAACCGAGACCCCCACATCATGATACCGCCCCACCTCCCCACAGGTATCCAGCATCCAACCGAGACACCCCACATCATGATACCGCCACCTCCCCCACAGGTATCCAGAATCCAACCGAGACCACCCCACATCATGATACCGCCACCTCCCCCACAGGTATCCAGCATCCAACCGAGACCACCCCACATCATGATACCGCCACCTCCCCCACAGGTATCCAGCATTCAACCGAGACACCCCACATCATGATACTGCCACCTCCCCCACAGGTATCCAGCATCCAACCGAGACACCCCACATCATGATACTGCCACCTCCCCCACAGGTATCCAGCATCCAACCGAGACCACCCCACATCATGATACCGCCACCTCCCCCACAGGTATCCAGCAACCAACCGAGACACCCCACATCATGATACCGCCACCTCCCCCACAGGTATCCAGAATATTCTGACCAACCGAGACACCCCACATCATGACATCATGACCTTTTAATGACTGGAACAACCTGAGACACTGAACAGGTGTTTTTCTTAAAGCTACAGAGCCGTTTAGACTCTTGACTTCTCTACTAACCACCGCTAGATCCTCTACTTTCATTTCCTTTGATCAGATTTCAAACGTCTCAGTGATCTCTGATGATCCTCATTAACGATTTTACTGTGATCAGGTTTCATCCTGGAAGACGATGGTCCCCCCCCCCCCCCCCCCCCCCCCCCCCCCCCATGTTTTAATCAGGCTTTTAACCCACTTTTACATATTAACTTGCAACTTTTTGAGGCAAACTATCAATTTTTGCAAAATAATCACTTTTTTCAAATAAATTATGACTTTATGACATAAAGTATGACTGCAACTCATTTCTCTCATCATCTCTCCATCCATCTAGTCATCTCTCCATCCATCCAGTCATCTGTCTAACCATCTTTTCATCCTTCCATCCAGTCATCTGTCTAAACATCTATCCATCCATCCATCCATCTCTTCAACCACCTATCTATCTATCTATCCATCCATCCAGTCATCTGTCTAAACATCTATCCATCCATCCATCCATCCATCCATCCATTCATCCATCTCTTCAACCACCTATCCATCTATCCATCCATCCATCTCTTCAACCACCTATCTATCTATCCATCCATCCAGTCATCTGTCTAAACATCTATCCATCCATCTCTCTCTTCAACCACCTATCTATCTATCCATCCATCTCTTCAATCACCTATCTATCTATCCATCCATCTAGTCATTTCTCTAACCATCTATCCATCCATCTATCTCTCTAACCATCTTTTCATCCATCCATCCAGTCATCTGTCTAACCATCTATCCATCCTTCCATCTATTCATCTCTCTAACCATCTATCCATCCATCCATCTCTCTAACCCTCTATCCATCCACCAGTCACCTCTCCATCCATCCATTAAGTCATATCTCTCCAACCATCCATCCATTCATCCATCCATCTCTCAAACCATCCATCCAACCATCTAGTCATCTCTCCAACCATCTATCCATCAAGTCATCTATCCAACCATTCATTTGTCTATCCATCCATCTATCCATTCATCTAGTCATCTTTCTAACATCTATCCGTCCAGACATCTCTCCAACCATGCATTTGTCCATCTATCCATCCATCTGTTATCCATCAATCCATCCAGACATCTATCCAACTATTAATTTGTCTGTCCATCCATCCATTCATCCATCCATCCACCAATTCATCTCTTTAATCATCTATCCATCCAAACATCTCCCATCAACCTATCCATTCATCCATCCATCTGTCATTAGTCCATCCATCCAACCATCCAACCATCCATCCATCCATCCATCCATCCATCTGTCATTAGTCCATCCATCCATCCATCCATCTGTCATTAGTCCATCCATCCATCCATCCATCCATCCATCCATCTGTCATTAGTCCATCCATCCATCTCTCAAACCATCCATCCATCCATCTGGTCATCTCTCAAACCATCCATCCATCCATCTAGTCATCTCCCCAACCATCTATCCATCTATCCATCAAGTCATCTATCCAACTATTAATTTGTCTGTCCATCCATCCATTCATCTAGTCATCTCTCTAACCACCTAACCATCCATTCATCTATCCAACCATCCATCCATCCATCCATCCATCCACTTTCCAATTCATCTCTTTAATCATCTATCCATCCAAACATCTCCCATCAACCTATCCATCCATCCATCCATCCATCTAGTCATCTCTCCATCCATCCATCCATCCATCCATCTCTCAAACCATCCATCCATCCATCTGGTCATCTCTCCAACCATCTCTCCATCCATCCATCCATCCATCTAGTCATCTCTCCATCCATCCATCCATCCATCCATCCATCCTCAGATGGATAGAGCCCAGTACCAGCCGGTACCTCTCAGGTCCGGGTACT
Organism: Hirundichthys speculiger; assembly: GCA_018398805.1. NCBI lineage: Eukaryota > Metazoa > Chordata > Actinopteri > Beloniformes > Exocoetidae > Hirundichthys > Hirundichthys speculiger. The sequence goes on from JAGFBZ010000159.1 coordinate 151,777, forward strand.
CCTCCATCGGTGCGATCCACTCGTACTCGAACATCCTCCTGCTCCCAGAGGGGATCAGACTGAACAGCTCCTCGGCGTCTCCGTGTCCGGGACCGGTACCGGGACCGGTACCGGGTCCGGCCATCCCGCTGTCCGACCACAGGCTGAGGGAGTGCGGCTCCGCCTCCTGCGGACGCCTCGCTGTCTGGACCGGCCTGGCTGACCTGCTCCCGGTCCAGGTCCCGGTCCTGGTCCCGGTCCAGGTCCCGGTCCAGGTCCCCGCAGCCCTTCAGGTTCTTGTCCTTCATCAGGTAGTCGCATATGGCATCTATGTTCTCCTTCTTCACTCCGGGGACGGCGGACTTGGCCCTGCGGGGGTCGGTGGCGTGTTTAGACCCGGAGTCGTGTTTCCGGACCCCGGTCTCCGCCGGCGGCTCCGCGGGCTCCTTCCCGTCCCGGTGGACCGGCTCCAGCCGGGCTTTCAGCGCCTCGATCTCCTGGCTTTTCTCGCGCAGTTCCATCTTGAGGACCCGGATCCGGATGCTGACCATCTTCCGGATCTCGGCCAGCGCCGTCTCCAGAACCACGGTGATGTTCCTGCCCAGGTGCTCCGTGACGTCGCTGACCGAGCACAGCAGCTCCTCGTCGGCTTCCAGCTCCAGGAAAGCGCCGTCAGCTCGGCTCGCCGACCCGGGGAGGTCCATGAGGGCGCCGTGGGGTTCGGGAGACGGTCCGGTTTCGGTGAGACTGCGGATTCTCCTGCGGCTCATAGGCGAACCGGACCGTGGTTCCGATTTCTGCAGAGTTAAGCGTCGAAGCTGCTCAGTGAGCTGATGTTTGGTTGACGCCGAAACGCTGGGGCTACACCGGAAACGACGAGCGTCACTTCAAAACAAAAGCATGTCATGTCCACAACATACAAGGACTACAGTCGGGTTATCAATTAGACCTTTGTTTTGAAATTTCTGAAGAAACGTAGTTATTCAGCCGAAGCTAACAGACCGAAGAAGAACCCGAGACACACCGGAAGTCTGGCTTCAAAATAAAAGTAATTTCCTGTCAAACAAGTGTCGAGACCTGTTTCAGGCTGCTGTTGGTTCATCAGCTAGACTTTAATTTTGATGAAAGTATTCATAAAAAAAAACAACACATGCGCACAAAAATCTAATGAAAACAGACAAACAAAACAGCACTTCCTGGCTTATTTATTTTTTTATGTCCCCGCCAAGACATCTTAATTTTGCTTTTATGAAACAATATCAAAACATTACAAGGAATTTTATTTTACAACTTACAACAATTTTACAACTCTCTTGTGATATATATGATATATATATATCTCTCTCTCTCTCTCTCTCCCTCCCTCTCTCTCTCTCTCTCTCTCTCTCTCTCTCTCTCTCGCTTCTCTCTCTCTCTCTCTCTCTCTCTCTCTCTATATATATATATATATATATATATTAGGGCTGGGCAATGATTAAAATTTTTAATCATGATTAATTGCATTATTTCCCTGATTAATTACGATTAATCGCATTGATTACGCAAAATCAAATAAGGAATTCAAAAGTAGTGTAAAATGCACTTTTATTTAATTGTTCTGCTGCCATATGAACTAAAGTGCCATAACATTTGTTGTTCAAACACTTTTAACATCAGCACTTGTCAGTAACACATATTTAGTGTGAATCTTATCTTAAAAAATGTCAAATAAAATAAAGCTTATTGCCTCTGCCAGGGCATTAATGTAATCCTGTTATTTTTTTTCTAATGAAAAATAAGTCTACCAACAAAATCCTGACAATCTAGAGGCCACAATCAGAACATTAAAACAGGTAATTTCTGAGGTAACAGCAGAAACTTTTAACGGGGAATTCAACTTGTCAGTTGTTACAAATAACCTTGTTTCTGTTGAATCCTCCGTCTGGGAGAACTTTAAAATGAAAATGTCCATGTTAAAGTTCTGTAACCTTATCAATCCGTAATTACCTGTGAATCATTTGGTTTTTTTTTTCCATTTTCAATTGTCAATTAAAAATTAAAAAAATTAAAAAGTTACTTTTTTTCCGTTTTATAATCTAACACAAAAAAACAAAAAAAATGCCTGTTTTTTTGTATTTCAATTTTAGCAAACAGGCTACGGGACTGAATTTGTTTTTAATATTTTATTCTCTGGTTTACGTGACCCAGAAATGGCTTTGTTTTATAATGGAGGACTGGACTTTCTGTTGTCATTACACATCTGTGCCACTAGATGGAGCTGCACTGCAGTAACCAGCTAGAGAACAGCAGGACAGTGAACACATGGAGCAGATCTGATGGAACATGGAGGAATGACGCCATCGTCTTGAACAAAGGGGTTTTAAAGTTTTTTTTTCAGACAGAATTGTTAATATTGCTACCTGAGTTGCTACCTGAACTGTAACTGAACTGATTTTTAACGTTCTCCACGTCTGTTTCAGCTTCGCCACATGTTTACCAGCCAATTATTTTCCGCAGTAGTCAGTAACGGACTTTTCAAAACAAAAGCACGTGAGAGAAATCAGACTAATGAGGATTTTCTTTATCTCAGAGCTGGTAGATGATTGTTTAGTGTGTGAAACTAAAACCCAACATCATTAAATGTCTTAATTTGTTCATCAGTTGCCAACATGAGGTTATTCACTCATTTTAAACATTAATCTGTGTTTTTTGGACGAAGGTTAGACCTCTGTAATTCTACGTTACTAAAATCTTTGAGCTCATATTCGTTTTGATTTAAAAGTCAGGCGCTGTTGATGCTCGTGGACGGATCCTCAGCAACGTTCTGGCCTCTAAAGCTTCGGACGCAGCGATCCGATCACGGGTTTGTCCGCGCAGAACTCTTTCCACCAGGACGGACGTTCCAGCACCTGACTGCTCTGCATCACCGTCGACCACAGGTTCTTGTAGATCTGCAGGAAGGATTTAGCACACGTCAAGGTTATTATTGTTAACGAAAACGAACAAAATTACGAAAACTAGAATTGAAAAAAACATTTTTGTTAACTAAAATAGAATAAAAACGAGTTTAAAAAAAAACGATAACTAACTGAAAATGTATTATGTATTTATAAAACGAACTAAAATTAACTATAATAATGTCAAGAACGTCCTTCGTTTTCGTGTTTGTAATTTTTTTTCGTTTCAAATCTATTAACTTCCCTTCACCGTACAACAACAACCGCAAAAAAAAACCTAAAGTGATCAGCAGTGATGGCTGCGACAAAAGTTGGGAGAAAGCGTCTCAGTCCTATTTTGGATTTCTTTGACTATGACTGTGTTAACGATAAAAATAAGTGTCTTGTTGTAGAAGCAGGTGATACAATGTGTGGAATACTTCTGAAGGAGAAAAAACCCACAAATCTGAAAGTCCATTTGAAAAGCTCACACAAGAAGGCTAACCAAGACTAGCTGGATAAGCTAGCCTAAGCTAGCCCTCTGGAAAGAAGGCTAACCAAGACTAGCTGGATAAGCTAGCCTAAGCTAGCCCCCTGGAAAGAAGGCTAACCAAGACTAGCTGGATAAGCTAGCCTAAGCTAGCCCCCTGGAAAGAGAAGCTACAGCTGCAGGCCAGTCAGCGTTGGGAAGGAACAGGAGAAAACAGCAACTATAATGGACTGTTTCCATGGAGACCAGATAGCTGCTGGTCAGTAAATACGCAGGAACACCACAAGAGGGAAGACGCATTGATAAATATGTTTATTGAGACCAGAATGTAAACACGACTATGTGATTCGATAGCCTTCAAAAAGTTCAGTGCTTCACTCCAACCAAAATTACAACCCTAATTTACAAAATAAAACTAAAACTAACACTGAAACTAATAAAAACTAAACTAAAACTAAGTATTTCAAAACAAAAACAAATAAAAACTAGCAAAACTGCTCTAAAAATGAATTAAAACTAACAGAATTTGGAAAAACTAAACTAAAAACTAAATAAAAACTAAAACTAATGGAAAATCCAAAACTATTATAACCCTGGCACACGGTCACGTTTTATTCTGGGAACAGAGTTTGATTCCTCAGCACATGTGCAGTTCCTGTTCAGGGAGATTATTCCACGTCACGTCTCCAGGTAGAACTATTGGAGCTAATGCCAACTCTGGGGTTGCCTTACTCACTTCCTTTCACATAATCGAAGAGAGTTTGACCTGCAACGCTCCTGCCATTTTATCGTTTTGTCTGCATTTTGTGCGGCGTTCCCACCTGTTAGGATTTAGAATTAACCATGTAGATTTTAACTTGTTAACTGAGAATTAGCATGAAGGAATGCTGTGAGTTTCTCAGCTCAGGTTTACGACTTAATTACTGCAACATCCGCTCGACCCCCATCACCAGTTTGAAACTGCCGGAACAACAGTTGTTGATTTACCAGGACTGTGTGACTGGACCATCTGGACCTCCTAGACAAAGGGCCATTAAACTCAGAGGAACTAAGGACACGCCTTCTCTGGATCCTTAAAAGATGAACACAACGAACTTGGAGTGTGCATTTTGTTCATGGCAGCATCTCGGTGATGTTGTGAACAAGTGTACCATCGGCCGATTAAAATATTCTGCATGGCATAATAATTCTTTGTATTCATGATTGTATTAAATTCTTGATTGACCTTTGCTTCTAGACTTGTCATTTAGGCACCAAATAAAAGAACACGGAGAGAGAAACTTACACACCGGTTAGGAATTTACCCGTAACATTTGCCTCGTACGGTGCCCGACACATCTCAGACAACTGTAAAAGGCACAACACGATGACAAAAGCTACAACAAAAACAGACGTTGGCGTGGCTTTCAAATGTCTTCGGCGTTGTGTTCAATAGACAACACGATCCATTTCACACAGTAATCAGAAAACGTTATCTCGCCCAAATATCACGTAGCTTTCAAGGAGTCAAGAAGCCAAAGACGTTTGAAAGCCACAACGGACGTTGGAAAAAAAATAGAAGGTGGACAACATGACAGCAACTGAAGGATCGTCATCGACATTCATCATTCCCACTTTGACCCCAGTCTGAAGTTAGGACAGAACCTGACGGGTCACAGAACTCAGTAGGACTTGAGCTGTAGTCCAGAAGACCGTCCCTCGCCCGTTTCAACTTGTCAAACATGACGTTACATTTTCAAATCTCTCTGTGGAACAAAAAGGTTCTTTCTTCACGTCTTTACCTGTCCGTCGGCTTTGCCGATAGGAGAGTTGAGGATGAAATCAGTTGGCGCCAACACGTCCACCAATGCTACCGCATCGTCCTTCAGCTGGGGACACAAGGACGAGGTTGAAGACAGTCATCTTTTCAACATCATGATTTATGGAGACTAACAGGAAGTTCAGAACAACACAAAACATGAGAACACACAATAAAAACATCGTGACCCCAGCATCTTTGAGTCTCATGTTGGGTTTGAATAACTATGGTCCTCAGTGTCCTGAAGATGGCGCTCTTATGTCTTACATTTAATTCTTCTATCATCTATCTTTGGCTTTCTGTTTCAGAACCGACCACTCTGCTCACATCTTTCTGGAAAAACTACAAACACTCAACAGTCACTTCATCAGCTCCACCTGTTCAACTGTTCAACACGAATATCTAATCAGCCAATCACACGGCAGCAACTCCAAGCATTTACTCATGTAGGCGTGGTCAAGATGACCTCCTGAAGTTAAAGCAGCATCAGAATGGAGAAGAAAGAGGATGTAAGTGACTTTGAACGTGGTTGTTGGTACCAGACGGGCTGGTTCTGGTCGCTCAGTACCAGCTGATCATGGTTTAAACACCACAGTCCACCTGAGTATCTGTGCTGACGGACACATGGACGTCATGGTTCTGTACCTCGGAGCAGAGAGCGAGGATGGCCGTCTGGACCAGCTCTACGGGCCGACTTCCACTGAAGTAGTGACCTGGTGGAGAACAATGCTGTTATTTCAGCCGCTGAATCCAGACGTCTCAGCGTCTCTGCGGCACAGATTACGGTACCGACCCTGGTACAGCGTGGCCATGTGGCTGCTGAGGCTCCACAGTCCATACAGGGCACAGAGCCGGCCCAGGACCGGTCTGAGACCAGCCGGCGTCTCCTCGTCAGTGGTCAACTGGTGGAACCTCTGCAGACAGTTGTGTTCGGTGAAGGTGATGGCCAACGACCTGCAGTGGTAAACCTGGACAGAAATGAAGAAGTAATCAACAAAACCTTCATCAGGGTTCATCTTTGTTCGGATCACTCTACTAGTGGTGGAGCAAAGCATGCCTTTATTTTTCAGCTTTTTAAGGCCTTATGGAGGAAGATCTGACCGGCTGAATTTGATTTAGCTACATCAGCTTAGCGCCAGCTGGTCTGGGAGAAAGCTCCGGTGAGTTCCCTCTAATTTTCTTTCTCAAAAACCTTTCTAAGCCTCTTCCCTCAGTCGCACCTCAACAGTCTCTAAAACTCTTTTGGCTCGCTTTCTTTCAGTCGAATCATACCATCATTATGCATTGTTGTGCATGTTTCTGGAACAGTGTGGCTCCATGAGCCTGTAGTAAACTACAGCACTCAAAAGCCAGAAAAATGCAAAAAAAAAGGATGATGTCCCAGCAGTGAATGACATCGATACAGGATGGGAGTGATCCCATGTCTGATGTTCATAACGCCAAATTCAAAGTAAGGTGGTACCATTATTTTTTAATCTTCAATTAAATACTGACACTAAAGCTTTGGGGTAAATCTATTGGGACGTCCACTCAAGAGAAGATTGGCAGCTGCGGAGAAAGCTTTCCACTTGTGAATAATCTTTATGATTTTACCAAAATAATATTTTATAAGCTCTGGAGCTTCAGTAGTCGCTTGGAACAAATACCTGAAGGTTGGATTTAGGAGGGGCATGGAGTTGAAGCAGTACTGCAGGTGACAGAAATCCGGATCTCCACATAATGAACAAATATCTGGATATCTGAGTATCTGAGGTCTTGATTAACTCTCTTAAGCTAACAGCTAACAGGAGGTCAACACAAGGGTGACCGAGCCTGTGTGGACTCATACAGGTGTGTAGAGTTGATCCTCACAGCTGTGTCTTGTTCTTACCTGGCTGTTGTTGCGGGCGTCAAACTCGTTATTTCCCGAAGCTCTCTCTTGTTCAAACTTCTTCTGACTCTCCCGCAGCAGGAAACAGACGAGCCACTTATAAGCTGCCAGAGACGCTGGAACGATACACAGCAGGAGATGAACAGTTTCAGCCGGGAGACGGACTCAGCCAGCTGTGGACCGACACGTACACCTGGACGACCTGAGTTATTCAACAAGTGGCCACCAGAGGGCCGTCGTTCAGTCCTGATTCATGACTGGAAAAAGAATTTTAAAAAAGTTTCAATTTTCCAACATTAGCGCGAGATACTTTTGTTGTCAGGAAAACGATGGTTTCACTGAACTGAACTGATTCTAGTCAAGTTAAACCAACAGAAAACGTAAAGACAAAGGTTGTTTTTGCTTCCACAATGTGAGCCTCGTTCATCAAACCTGAGCAAACCTCCTGCCTCTGATGTAGATGATCACGCAGGACATCAAGAGATCTTAATTTAGATTTTTAACATGAAATCATCTCAAGTTGGAAGTCAAGTTGTGGAACAACAATCGTACCTTCAGAGTCCAAACACTCCTCCACTGTTGTGGCCGTAAACCTGCTTTCCAGGATCCTCTGGAAGTCGTCCAGAAAATCCACAGTGTGGAGCGGAGACTCGATCCGAACTCCGTCTGAAAGCAGAAAACAAACACGTCAACCGGAGATGCGTCTGTGGTGCCGACCCGAGGCCCTGGTTCCCCTCAGAAACATGACTCGTTTTCATGGAAGAGCTGATGGATGAAGCTCAAAGCACCGACCCAAAAACAACTGAACAGGCGACTTCGAAGCTGGAAGCGAGATTACATGAAACCAAAAGCTTTAAAGAACTTCCAGTCCACGTCTCAGCTGAGTCCAGCATTTCTACCATGAAGACAGCCGATAAACTTTAACGTACACCAGTAACCACGTACAGCAAGACGTTGTTTATGTTGTTAATTTTTGATTTGAGGAGTTGAGACGCCAGCTGCAGAACTACAACTCAGATCAGACAACGTTGGGACAGTTTGAAAATAAACTCCTTCCATCAACGTTAATGCATTTGTTAAAGTACAGCCACTGTTGCATTACGACTTCTGTGGGACTGGAGCTTAAAGAATCCTGATCTTGTGAGGATGCCTGCATTCCTGACGTGTTCATCCTGGGAGTCTCTGTATGTCATTATGACTCTGCACCTTACTACCTTGAATTCCTCTACCACAGATGACAGAGGAAGCTGGAGTTACCCCGATCTTATGTAGAGGCCTACTAAAGTGAAGATTGAAGGGATTCCCAGCCATCATCGGAGGTACTTGTTGATATTTCTCTCCACTCCTTCAACACTTGTCATGGGAACTTCATACACCGTCAACAGCCACGTGAGTCTTGGCAGTAATCCATGTTGGCAAAGCCATGTGGCGGCCGGCGGGGGGCGGGTTGCGTGTGTGGCGGGCGTTTTGTTGGGGATGTGTGTTTTTGTGTGTTTCGGCTGATTGGCTGGCTGTTTGTAGCGTTTGGATGCTCTTTGGTTGGAGGACTTTTGTTTTGTGGGTGGTTCTGCGTGGTCGGCCGGGGGCTGGGTGGGCAGGAATATGTGGGACAACAACCAGCACATGTATGCCTATGGCGGGGTGCCCTGTTGCTGCTAGCTCGGTCCCCGGCTGATCGTGCGGAGTTATTTGTGAGATGGCATGGGTCTTTTGATTAAGGATCATCCGGGTGTTGTGGATGGTCGGTTGGTCGGTTTGGGTCGGTTTTCCCATATCGTCCCAAATGTGTCTGATTTAGGGCTGTACAACATCCTTACATCCTCTACCTCCAACTCTTCATACACACCTCTCTGGTGTTTGCATTAACGGAAGAAAACCACAAAGACTGTGACGGTTAGCGTTTAAATCTGACCGTGTTGTTTGGCGTGGAGCCAGCCCAGCAGGTAGTTGCTGGTCTGCTGCAGCAACACGTTGTTGTCTCCTTCGTACGTGCAGTTCGGGTCGTTGTCATCGCGCAGTTCACCCAGACGGTTCACTGGAACGAAACAAAAAGGCAGTTTGGTCTCTGAGGGACTCGGATCTGTGAGAGAACACCTGAGTTTGACTGGCCAGGTATCCATGTCCACCACAGGCCTCCCTGCACTCCTGGATCCCCCACTGAACCACCCAGGAGCCCAGAGGTTTACTGGAGCAGGACATGGCGTGGATCTCCTTGCCCATCTCTGCCTGTGAGACCCACAGGAGATCATTAACGCCACAGCTTTGGCGGGAGAACAACCGTGGATTCGGCTCATGCTTCCTCACCTGTCTGTCGCTGTTGTCCCCCGTCATCTGGCCAAACTGGAACTCAACAAAGTTCATGAAGGTGGATTTGGTGAAGAACTCGAGGGCGTAAGCTGCTGCCAGGTAGGGGATCAGACGCCATTGCTGGAGGAACAAATACGGCAAACAACACATCAGGAGCTGACCTGCTGTTGTCAGGAAGCAGTCGAGTCTCAGTGTCATAAAATGACGCTGTAAATTTATGAGAATAATAATAAAGGTCCTCATTTTAGAAGACAAATCAAATATTCACCACAAGACTTCTGAACAAATGTAGATTCTTTTCAAGGTGCTCATGTTCAAGATAAAGTGATGCTGATGCACAAAAACATGAAGTATTTATTCATCTGTGGGTCCGAAACTGAATTACAACTTCATCAACATACATTACAACTAATTAACTCAAAATTAAAACAGCTTGATTTTTGTAAAATTATGACTCAACCCTTGAAAAATTTAAGTTTTATTCTTGTGACACAATGCTCAATTTTTTTTTAAATTATAAATGTCTTCCCCTAAAATTACAACCATTTACTCATAAATCATAACTGTTTATCACAATATCGTTACTTTTCTTTTTAACTTTTAATTATGACTTTTCTATGTCTTTTCTTTACATCAAAAAAATTTGTCAGTTCTACAAAAAACAAACAAAAAAAATAATGATTTTGCAACAAAACATTGCTCATTTAAAAAATGCATTTTCAAAAAATTTATGATTTTAGAGCAAAAATCCCAAAACTTTACAACCAATATGTGCTTTTTGACATATTTCTTTAAAAAAAATTGTGAATGTGGGAGAAAAATTTATATCCAGACAAAATTTTTGCAAAAAAAATTGGGACAAAAATTTACTTTTTTTTTCTTTAGTATCGTACTTAGTATCATTCATAGTTGCAATATTGCAAAATTTACCATTTTACAACAAAATTAATGGGCCCAAAACAACAATCCTTAGCTTTTTCAAATTTGCAAATTTACAACAAAAGTTCAAAATTTAAGGAGTTGTCATTCAACTCAACGTGAGTTTATCAGAAACACAGTTGAGTCCAGGAACTAGCTGGAAATCTGAAGACACATCAGAAGAGTAACCGTCTCTTTGGTGGTAACCGTGGTGATGATGTGGTCCAGGGTGAAACATTCCCACCTGTAACTGGTATTCCAAAACTGGAATCTCCTCCGTGTGTTTGGGTCCAAACTGCCTCCTGGTGGCCGAGAAGCGAATGGCCACAGTCAGAGCCATCTTCAGGTTGACGAGGGCCATCCTGACGATATTAATCCGTCCAATTGAAAGGGCTCCCAGAGACGCCCCGAAGCGCTTGTTGGGGTCCTGGAGAGGAAAGGAAGCAAAGGAAGCAAGGAGAGTGACTGAAAACTGAACAGGATATAACAGAACGACTGTCCTGCTTGTTTTAACGATGCATTAATCCTAGAACCATCTCAGAGAAACACAGATTTAAAATGTAAGTAAAAACACAACTTTTTGGAACTTTTTGTTGGAAAATTGCAAATTTAGCAAAATCATGAAATTCAGTTGGTAATATTTTTCAACTAAAATCCAACTTTTTAACTTAATAATTTCCACTTTTTGTTGTAAAATATTAACTTCTTAAAAGCTTTTTTTCCCTTTTTTTTTTTACACAAAATTATGACTTTACGATGTATAATTAAGAATTTCATACAGCTGCGACATTATGTTCTGTGATCATGACATTTCGTCATAAAAACACAACTTTTTTACTTATTATTACAACCTTTTGTTACAAAATCCCAACCTTTTGACAGAAAATTATGACTTTGTGTCAAAAAATTGCTAATTTCCTACAACTGCAACATCGTGTCTTTGTCTTTGCGATAAAATTTGGTTTGGTGGCAGACAGAACCTGACGCTGAGGCCAACATTTCCAAACGTGAATGAGCAATGTTCATGAAACTTTATAGACTCGTCAATAATGGCATGAGGAAAAAATGAACCAAATCTGAAACCAGTTGACCAGTAGGAGGTGCTACAATCATGGTTTTTGCTTCCGTCTTGGAATTTATAGGTGATTTTATAAACTGTCCTTCTTTCTGTTGGCTTTTTTGACTTCATAGTCACATTTGTGTTCCCTGAGCGTTTCTGTGACTTCATTAAAAAAAATTAGCCACACAAATAATTGTGATTTGTCAATTTGTTTCAAATACGGGCCAATGACAGACCTATCTGTGGTCATTTTTTAAGTCAAGATACTGTTCTGAACCTGTTCTGAATCTTCTCCCACCCCAATGATCACTACTTCTAGTGAGATTTTAACTTTGACCAGGCAGGTCTCTGCCCGCGGTGACACATGCGCTGACCTTAAATGGCGTCACGTAGCGACCGTCAGGGGTAACGTCTCCTGTCCGGTTCAGCAGGTTCTCCCGCGGGATCCTCACGTTGTTGAACATAGCAAAGCTGTCGGGAAACAGGACAAACTAGTGAGAAAATTGTTTTGATTTTTCACTTACAGAAACTAGATGTCATCCCAGCGTTGACCTCCACCTGTCTATATAGACGTTGTCCCGGCGTTGACCTCCACCTGTCTATATAGACGTCATCCCGGCATTGACCTCCACCCGTCTATATAGACGTCATCCCAGCGTTGACCTCCACCCGTCTATATAGATGTCATCCCAGCGTTGACCTCCACCTGTCTATATAGACGTCATCCCAGCGTTGACCTCCACCTGTCTATATAGACGTCATCCCAGCGTTGACCTCCCCCGTCTATATGACGTCATCCCAGAGTTGACCTCCACCTCTATAGACGTCATCCCAGCGTTGACCTCCACCCGTCTATATAGACGTCATATCCCAGCGTTGACCTCCACCTGTCTATATAGAGTCATCCCAGCGTTGACCTCCACCTGTCTATATAGACGTCATCCCAGCGTTGACCTCCACCTGTCTATATAGACGTCATCCCAGCGTTGACCTCCACCCGTCTATATAGACGTCATCCCAGCGTTGACCTCCACCCGTCTATATAGACGTCATCCCAGCGTTGACCTCCACCCGTCTATATAGACGTCATCCCAGCGTTGACCTCCACCCGTCTATATAGACGTCATATATGACGTCCTCCCAGCGTTGACCTCCACCGTCTATATAGACGTCATCCCAGCGTTGACCTCCACCCGTCTATATAGACGTTGTCCTGGCGTTGACCTCCACCTGTCTATATAGACGTCATCCCAGCGTTGACCTCCACCCGTCTATATAGACGTTGTCCTGGCGTTGACCTCCACCTGTCTATATAGACGTCATCCCAGCGTTGACCTCCACCTGTCTATGTAGACGTTGTCCCGGCGTTGACCTCCACCTGTCTATATAGATGTCATCCCAGCGTTGACCTCCACCCGTCTATATAGACGTTGTCCTGGCGTTGACCTCCACCTGTCTATATAGACGTCATCCCAGCGTTGACCTCCACCTGTCTATGTAGACGTTGTCCCGGCGTTGACCTCCACCTGTCTATATAGATGTCATCCCAGCGTTGACCTCCACCTGTCTAGACGTTGACCTCCACCTGACCACCTGTCTATATAGACGTCATCCCAGCGTTGACCTCCACCTGTCTATAGACGTCACATCCAGAGCGTTGACCTCCACCTGTCTATGTAGATGTCATCCCAGCGTTGACCTCCACCCGTCTATATAGACGTTGTCCTGGCGTTGACCTCCACCTGTCTATATAGACGTCATCCCAGCGTTGACCTCCACCTGTCTATGTAGACGTTGTCCCGGCGTTGACCTCCACCTGTCTATATAGATGTCATCCCAGCGTTGACCTCCACCTGTCTATATAGACGTTGTCCCGGCGTTGACCTCCACCTGTCTATATAGACGTCATCCCAGCGTTGACCTCCACCTGTCTATATAGACGTCATCCCAGCGTTGACCTCCACCTGTCTATGTAGATGTTGTCCCAGCGTTGACCTCCACCCGTCTATATAGACGTTGTCCTGGCGTTGACCTCCACCTGTCTATATAGACGTCATCCCGCGTTGATCCACCCTATATAGACGTCATCCCAGCGTTGACCTCCACCTGTCTTATATCATCCACGTTGACCTCCCCCATCATCCCAGCGTGACCTCCACCCGTCTATATAGACGTCATCCCAGCGTTGACCTCCACCTGTCTATATAGACGTCATCCCAGCGTTGACCTCCACCTGTCTATATAGACGTCATCCCAGCGTTGACTCCACCCGTCTATATAGACGTCATCCCAGCGTTGCTCCCAGTCTATATAGAGGTCGTCTCCCACGTTGACCTCCACCTGTCTATATAGACGTCATCCCAGCGTTGACCTCCACCTGTCTATATAGATGTCATCCCAGCTGGGGTTTCACATATATTTACAAAATCATTCAGTAATTTATACTTCAGCAGTATAGTTTCCTTTTATAGGTGTATATGGTGTTAATTTAGTTTCCTTCAGCCTGATAATAAACTTTTATGTTTCTGCAGATGGATATTTTTTTTTTAAAGTGCAAAATAATCTCATGATATGAATCTCAGTTTACGGGAAAAAGCACAGTCAGAGCTGACGAGACCTTAATCAGCGGCACAAAACTAATTTCTGGTCCTCAAGCCAAACGCTTACCCATTATCTAGTCCGTTCTGGCCCAACTTCTTGCCAAGATCTCCGACCAGCACGCCGGGCAGACCCAGCAGGGTTTTGGGGTCTCTGATCTGCAGGACAAAGGTTCGTCACTTTATCAAATCAACTCATCCAGACGAAGAAGAACAAGAGGAAAACAAAGCAGAGAATCTCTGGCCACCATTTTTACAACACATGTCATCTCAGGGTGCTTTATAGATACAGAAAACAAGTCATATTCAAACTAAAACAGTACAATGCAAGTAAATCTAAGGGGGACATCTGCCTGGACGAGGACAGGACAAATGTTGAAGAATCCTTTTAAAGGACCTGTATCATGCAACTGACTATATTAAGAGAGTCTTACCGGGACAATGAAGGCGTGCAGACCGTGGCAAACCCCGTCAGGTGTGTAGAGTTGAGCAAACACCACTGCGTGGGTGGCGGTCTTACCCAGGTTTCCAACCCAGAACTTGGCTGCCTCAAAGTCTGGACAGTTGATCACAAACTCCTGCAGCAAACACACAAAGCTAGAAAGTCATGCCTAAATTCCTTCCCTTGTATATCTCTACATATGACTGGAAACTGTGAGTTTTATCTGATAAACCTCACTGAAGTCTTGGAAATTATGGGGTGGGGTGTTTAGGAGTGTTGGGTAAAGAGAGGAGGTGAGCTGTTAACTGATCACCACCTGGTGGCCAGTTAGATCAGATGGTGGACCGGCTCGGTAAACCCAGTTTGCTGGGAACATCTACCAGAAGAACCTGTCAGAAAGACCTTCAACTTCCACCTCTGACAGAGCTTCGACCCAGGAGTCTGAATGGGCCACGTTCCACGCTTCAATCTTTGAGGCGGCTGATCGGATTTCCAACCACAATGTTTTCAGTTCCTGTCGTGACGGTGATCCTTGAACCTGGTGGTGGACATCCCAAGTGAGAGGAACTGAACAGTCCTGTCAGGTTTGGTTAGCTTGTTTCTAGCTGGTTTTCAGGTTAGCTAGCTTCTGAACTAACAGAGCAGAGTCATTTTTGATGATAATATGAGTAGTTGTGGAGTAGCTGTACTGGACTAACACTGTGACCAGTTTTGGCCTGGAAGGGTTCTGAGATAAAACAAGCTGAACCAGCTATCTTCACTCCCGTTTGAATGCTGATGTAAAGGGTAATCCACCAGCTGGACTGTTTCTAGCTCATCAGCTGCTACATCAGTAGCTGGGCTCTACAGGTTTAGTGACGGTCATCTCAGATCATTTCAGGACCCTTCCAAGTTGACTGACTGGACCACTAACAACATTCGAAACGAGAGCTGGGAACTGGGACCTCCAGTTACCGCATTTGTGACTCGGGAGCTACGCTGGTTGGCTTCCTCCACCTGCAGGGAACCACAAGCAGCCCAGAGCTGCTTAATAATAATAAGATAATGAGAAAGTTGTGGCTTTTCCAAAGTCCCTCCCAGCTGTGATCGATTAAAATGACGTAATTGGACATATCTATAAAAATGTGTGGCTGGTATTTGGTGGGAGTCTTTCAACTGGTGAAATGATTTTAGTGTGTTACTATATAAGTTGTCAATCTTGATTATATTCTATTGGGCACACACCTTAAAACCCAGGTCCCTTCTGCATGAATCCTAAGGAAGGGTTGGACATTATAGGGGTGAGTGGAGATAAGGAGGGGACATGTCCTAAATAACAGTTAGTTTTGTTCTAGATTTATATGAGTGAAAAATGATCGGGTTGTTTGTGTATATATATATATATATATATATATATATATATATATATATATATATATATTTTATATATATATTAGGGATGTTCCTGGCGACTAATTTCCCTGTCGACTAAACGAAAATTTTAATTAAGACTAGTCGACTAGTCTAAAAAAAGGAAAACACTCAGAAACAGTCAAAATTTAGCACAATTTATTGAAACATCGAAACAGAATTTGAAACATTGTCCCAAAAATATTGTGTGTAACAAGAGTTCTTTAGGCCTTTAATCACAATGTTCAACAACCATGTCGGATTTTAAATGCCGCTGAAGTACGAGACACTTTGCACCGTGCAGTATGAATGAATGTGAACATGAAGGCAACTCAGTCAAACGTTAACCACCAAAATAAATAAATTGCCTCTGACACATTGAATCTTGCAGATTATCCGACAAAAATTATTGCTTTAATTGACTTTCAAGTTAATAAAACATCTAAATTATAATTAAATTTCAACCGAAACGAGCAGCAATTTGCGCCGTGCAGTATGAATATAAACCCTGCACATCCGAAAAAAACTCACTTAAAGTTAAATACTGTAACATCTAAAAAAGATAAATTACTGCTGAATTATTAAGCTCTATGCGCAGTTCAATATGAAGTCATTATCGTGATGAGCTGCTTTATCCTCTCAGACCGGACGGGAGAACACGTCTCCGGGTAAACAATGTCAAATCAGCCTGAGTGTGGCTAGCACCACTAGCATCAGCACCGCTAGCATCAGCAGCCGTCGTCTCGTGCAGATTAACATCCAAATGCTTGAGTTGAATGTGGTTGCTCATTGCTCCAGTCGAGTGATTGTATGCCAGTTGTTTCTGACACAGTCTACATACTACCTTGTTTTCATTTTCTAGATTAAAGTACCGCCAAACCGCGCTGGTTTAGAGAGACTATCTTCCCACCGTGCCGTTTTAAAACTCCAGTCTACTCGAGCATTTCCACGGAGAGGGGAACTGCTGTCTGACGGCTCTGTAGCCCCGACTAGTGGCGGGCGGCTGTATGACAGTTAAGCGGCCTTGTACATGAATAAAACACAAATTGGTTTAAACGACTAATATTTATGGTGCCGACTAGTAAGTGGGCGGACGTTTAATCGTTTAGACGACTAATCGCGCGCATCCCTAATATATATATATATATATATATATATATATATATATATATATATATATATATATATGTATACATTACAGATTTTATATTAAGACAGTATGGGATATGTGATACGTCTTCTATATTTAAGATATAGCTTTGAATTTGTGTCTAGACAGTAGTTTCGTCACCTCTGAATCAGTAAAATAGCGGTTGTAGTTGGTATTGCTATTCCATGCTATTCCAGCCAGCCCTGGTGCCAACCAATGATAAATTCTGTTATCAGATGGTGCTACCAACATGATGGTGTAGGTGTTGGGCGGTGTGTGCTGACCTGGGTGGAGGGGTCATAGGTGGCTGTGGTCCTCATGGCTCTGGTGTTGCTGCCGTGGCTCAGTTCAGTCATTGCGAGGCATCCGAAACTCTACAAACAGAATCATGTTCACAATCCATTTGGAAATAACCGGCAGAAACTGTTTAGATCAATGGAAAAGTTTAAGGACATCATCTTCTACTGTCTGCTCCGTCCTCTAACACAACCTTAAACGTAACACTGAAGTACACTAAGATGACAGCGTGAAGCTGTGTCTTAATCTTACCGTCATGTTGTCGGTGCTCTCAACATACTGGTTGTGTCGACTTGATCCTGAACTGGCAATGGTTCCTCCAAACATCTGAAACAAGATGTTCCATGATTTACTAAAGGGGGAGCATGAACCCAACGTGTGATCACACTTCAGGCTACGGCGGGAGGTTCCAGCTAAGACGGGCACAGATGGTTGGCTGGACGCATAAATCACTCATATGGATGCTTTCACACTGTAAAATCTGTCTCTCCGTATTCTTTTATCTGGTGCCTAAATGACAAATCTAGAAGCAAAGATCAATCAAGATCTCATCAATCATTTAATACAATAATGTATACAAAGAATTATCATGCCATGCAGAATATTTTAATCGGCCGATGGTACACCTCTTGACACCACCTAGAATGTCAGGAAATGCACCCAGAACTCAAATTCTGTCCCTCCTTTTAAGGATCCCAAGAAGGCGGGTCCTGCTCTCCCGGGTTGTATGGTCCTTTGTTTCCAAAACTCCAGATGGTCCAGTCACAGTCTGAGATAATCAATAACTGATTGTTCAAGCAGTTTGAAACTGGTGGGGGGGGGGGGGGTATAGCGGATGTTGCAGTAATTAAGTCCAGATGTCCAGTCCAAACAAAGGAGGTGTGTTTGTTCCAAGAAAGGGGGTTTTAACTAGATACGTTGATCTATGCCATGCATAGTCCTTTGAAGACAGCAGGTCAGGAGGTCAAGCAACAACTCAGCAATCCCCTCTTACAGCCACCCCCAGGCAATAAGTTTAGCTCTGCATCTAACTAAGAATTTCTAAATCCTAACAACACCAAGAAGCAGCGCTACCATTTCCAGGTTGAGTCTAACTGAGAAGTAATGTTGCAGTTCCTCTGCTGTCCACTAGGGTCTGGCTCCAAAAGTGAGCCGATCTCCGTTGACCTCCATGTTAAAATGTCCAATGTTTACAGCAGAAAGACAAATATTTACAGTCTCGTTCGAAAAACAGTTTTGGTCTCAAAGATAGATTTGGCATCGATGACAACTGTACTGGCGATTCTTTGTTTTTGTACCACATCAGGTAAAATTATATGAAGCAATAATTTTATTTATAATTAGAACGATGGTCTTCTGACTGACAACAGACATGGCCAATAGCTAGCTGTCGTCACTTTTGTTCCTTCGTGAAAAGGGAAGTTCTTGATTGTTTAGTGTTCACACAGACCCTTCAACACTGGAAGAGACACAAGAATTATGGAAAAGGTCACAGCCTGATTTGACAGGTGATTTGGTCCGCTTGCTTGGTGTCCACTGAGGTTTCAGGTCACACGTGTTCATGTGAACGACACCAGAGTCTGCTTTAATGGAACCAAACATGCCAGGTGTGAATGAAGCTTAAAATCACTTTCACACAACTCTTTTAACTCCAGGATTTACACAGACTTACCGTTTTGTTGAGATACAACTTGGCGGCCATGGAGCAGTCGTACATCCCCAAACAGTCCAGGAGTATCACACTCTTCCAGGGGTCGGCCATTACTTCTTCCTTCGTCAGAAAGTTGTAGCGAAATAGCTGCTTTACCCTGCAGGTTTATTGTTACAGTCTGTCTTTATGCACCATTTGTGGATTAAGATACAAAATATAACAAGACACTCGACCACAGTCTGTGACTAGTTGGATCTTTGATACCTGAGGAAAGCCAGTTCCCTCTTTTTCTCAAAATGGAGGTCCTCTCCAGGCTGGTGGGCGAACATGGGGTCGTTCTCCAGAGTCTTGAACACACGTTGCTGCACCAGGAAATGAACAACAAGACAGAGAGGGACGATCAAGACACAGGACACTGAAGACGTTTTATTACTTCAAAGTAAAAGAGAAAGACTTTTGTTCTGTTACACTTTCGCATTAGGGGAAGCACAAGTCTCACTGAAAACAGCACAAATAAAAAGTAGCGTCATAAGATTTAAAGTCTCTTGATTGAAAATGCAATTTTTGAAGGTTGCAATGTTTTATAAGTTCCTGTATTTTTAAATTGAACTGATAATCCCAAACCGTTTGCGGTTTTGTTTACGGATGTACAGACATCTGTAAAATCATCATAGGCAACAGTACGATGAATGCACAGCAAAAAATAAAAACACACGGTACCCAGAAGCAGAGCTGGTCTGGTATTGATTGATTTTTAAAAACATTACAGGGTTGTACGTCGCAACATCAAAGCAATGTCAATGTTGTAAAAACAAAACAAATGTTGTAATAAGTGCATATATATTCATGCTTAGTGCCATGATATTGCAAAACCTTAGTTTGTCAGATATACACACGTGGACAAAATTGTTGGTACCCCTCAGTTAAAGAAGGAAAAACCCACAATTCTCACTGAAATCACTTGAAACTTACAAAAGTAACAATAAATAAAAATTTATTGAAAATCAAATAATCAAAATCAGCCATCACTTTTGAATTGTTGATTAACAATTATTTAAAAAAAAACAAACTAATGAAATAGGGCTGGACAAAAATGATGGTACCCATAACTTAATATTTTGTTGCACAACCTTTTGAGGCAATCACTGCAATTAAACGATTTCTGTATTTGTCAATGAGCGTTCTGCAGCTGTCAACAGGTATTTTGGCCCACTCCTCATGAGCAAACTGCTCCAGTTGTCTCAGGTTTGATGGGTGTCTTCTCCAAATGGCATGTTTCAGCTCCTTCCACAGATGTTCAATGGGATTCAGATCTGGGCTCATGGAAGGCCACTTTAGAATAGTCCAGCGCTTTTCTCTCAGCCATTCTTGGGTGTTTTTTGGCTGTGTTTTGGATCGTTGTCCTGTTGGAAGACCCATGACCTGCGACTGAGACCAAGCTTTCTGACACTAGGCAGCACATTTCTCTCCAGAATGCCTTGATAGTCTTCAGATTTCACTTTACCTTGCACACATTCAAGACACCCTGTGCCAGATGCAGCAAAGCAGCCCCAAAACATTACTGAGCCTCCTCCATGTTTCACCGTAGGGACAGTGTTCTTTTCTTCGTATGCTTGGTTTTTGAGTCTATGAACATAGAGTTGATGTGCCTTACCAAAAAGCTCCAGTTTGGTCTCATCTATCCAAAGGACATTCTCCCAGAAGCTTTGTGGCTTGTCAACATGCATTTTTGCAAATTCCAGTCTCGCTTTTTTTATGATTTTTTTCAGCAGTGGTGTCGTCTCCCATGAAGTCCACTTTGGCTCAAACAACGATGAATGGTGCGATCTGACACTGATGTACCTTGGCCTTGGAGTTCACCTTTAATTTCTTTGGAGGTTGTTCTGGGCTCTTTGGATACAATTCGAACGATCCGTCTCTTCAATTTGTCATCAATTTTCCTCTTGCGGCCACGTCCAGGGAGGTTGGCTACTGTCCCGTGGGTCTTGAACTTCTGAATAATATGAGCCACTGTTGTCACAGGAACTTCAAGCTGTTTAGAGATGGTCTTATAGCCTTTACCTTTAAGATGTTTGTCTATAATTTTTTTTCGGATGTTCTGGGACAATTCTCTCCTTCGCTTTCTGTTGTCCATGTTCAGTGTGGTACACACCTTTTCACCAAACAGCAAAGTGACTACTTGTCTGCCTTTAAATAGGCAGACTGACTGATTATGAGTTTGGAAACACCTGTGATGTCAATTAAAGGACACACCTGAGTTAATCATGTCACTCTGGTCAAATAGTTTTCAATCTTTTATAGAGGTACCATCATTTTTGTCCAGCCCTATTTCATTAGTTTGTTTTTTTAAATAATTATGTTAATCAACAATTCAAAAGTGATGGCTGATTTTGATTATTTGATTTTCAATAAATTTTTATTTATTGTTACTTTTGTAAGTTTCAAGTGATTTCAGTGAGAATTGTGGGTTTTTCCTTCTTTAACTGAGGGGTACCAACAATTTTGTCCACGTGTGTGTGTGGTGTTTGGTTTTGCAGCAGATCTTAGTTTTCCTGTGTAAATGTGTGAGTGAGTGAATGTGTCCTTCAGCAGCCCTGTTTGACAGGCTGATCTTATTTTATGAACACCTGAAATGGACAGAAAGACACAAGACAGTGATGGTAGTAAAGTGATGCATGTGGTGCATGTAAATGAATGTGTGGCGGTTGGTGTTGTGATGTATTTGGTCACCTTCACAGAAATCCCCTCAATACTGGAGAAAACGTTTTTACGCTGGATTCACACAGCTGCGTTGCGGCAGTTGTCATACCAAAAACAACCAATCGAATTTCTTTCTGCTTGCTACATTGAATTAGTACCGCCTCTGTGTGTGATTTTATTGGCTAGCTCAAGCTGTGTAGACGCAACTCGATTGGCTGATGCATGAATTGAAGCGGGAGAAATTGAAAATCCCCCAACTTTTGACAGAGGCAACGCTAGTAACAGTAGTTGCACCAGAGGTGCTGTGAAGAGGTTTAGAAGTGTCCCAGAGGTGATGTGGAGAGGTTTAGAAGTGTCCCAGAGGTGCTGTGGAGAGGTTTAGAAGTGTCCCAGAGGTGCTGTGGAGGGGTTTAGAAGTGTCCCAGAGGTGCTATGGAGAGGTTTAGAAGTGTCCCAGAGGTGCTGTGGAGGGGTTTAGAAGTGTCCCAGAGGTGCTATGGAGAGGTTTAGAAGTGTCCCAGAGGTGCTGTGGAGAGGTTTAGAAGTGTCCCAGATGTACTGTGGAGAGGTTTAGAAGTGTCCCAGAGGTGCTGTGGAGAGGTTTAGAAGTGTCCCA
Source organism: Hirundichthys speculiger (assembly GCA_018398805.1). NCBI lineage: Eukaryota > Metazoa > Chordata > Actinopteri > Beloniformes > Exocoetidae > Hirundichthys > Hirundichthys speculiger. The sequence continues at coordinate 173,956 of JAGFBZ010000159.1, forward strand.
GATGTACTGTGGAGAGGTTTAGAAGTGTTCTAGAGGTGTTGTGGAGAGGTTTAGAAGTGTCCCAGAGGTGCTGTGGAGGGGTTTAGAAGTGTCCCAGAGGTGCCGTGGAGAGGTTTAGAAGTGTCCCAGAGGTGCTGTGGGGGGGGTTTAGAAGTGTCCCAGAGGTGCCGTGGAGAGGTTTAGAAGTGTCCCAGAGGTGCTGTGGAGGGATTTAGAAGTGTCCCAGAGGTGCTGTGGAGGGATTTAGAAGTGTCCCAGAGGTGATGTTGAGAGGTTTAGAAGTGTCCCAGAGGTGTTGTGGAGAGGTTTAGAAGTGTCCCAGAGGTGCTGAGTAGAGGTTTAGAAGAGCTGGACTGCAGATAAACCGTGTAATTTACACACAACAGATTGAATTGGTAGAAGGTTCGACACGAAAATATCATAAAGAATCTGGTGGATTTTCAAAATAAAGCACTACTTGTGGCCTCTGACTTGTCCGTCAACATTACATTAACCTATGGAGGATGTGTGTTCAAAGGAAGATATTGCTTTTCCGAAGGCCCTGATGTATTTAGGAGGTCATTTTCTGCGCCTCAGTGAGAAGATCAATCACTTCATTACATTTTCCAGATGTTAACGGTTTTATTCTTTTTGCATAGTAATTTGCAGGTATCTGAAAAATAAATCAAGCCTTTGAGAGTGACCATTTTAAACATTCAAATCAATAAAGAACCTGATGTTACCTTGAAAAATACATTTTCTTCTCCATCTATGAAGCGGAGCATGTCCTTCCAGTTGAAGGAGGCTTTTTTTCTGTAGACATCAAGCGGACCGCTGGGGAGATCAATCAGTCTGCCCTCCATCTTGTTCACACTAGAGGAGATCAATGATAAAGCAGATAAAGCACTGATTAATTGATATGCACCCTTCCATCGTTTCCACACACGTGGAAAAGTATCAGGATTTTTCCTGAAACAGACTAAAAAATAAATACTGACGTCGTTAAGTGATGTGGTTCAGATCAAACAACAGAGCTGTTGTAAAATAATAAATCTCACCGTTGTGCTAGCATCTGGTGCTAGCTAACGCAGTACAAATAACAAGCACGATTTTAAAAACAGACTTTTCAGTAGTTTAACTATCTGGTGTGACTAGACAGGCTACAAGTTAACGACAATGTTAACAACAATGTTAGCATAGTTAGCATTAGCATCAAGGCAACCCGTCTATAAAGAACTGCACTTCCTTGTGGTCAACACCAGATGGTGTTGAACACCAGCGGCCATGATTAGCAAATTAAATGGACTAATGAAGAGCATGTGGAAACAAGGTGGTACACCTGGTTTTGGACTGAGGGAACCATTGATGGACGCCATGTGGAGATGAGGTGTTTAACCTGATTAATGCTTTAGTGTTGCACATACACACAGGCCCTATGCTGTCTTTGACGCTTGTACTAGTGTGTCATTGTTTGTTTTACTCTGTAACACCACTAACCACTGGAGGGCAGTGCAGGGTGTTTTCTGCAGCGCTGTAGCCAGCATTGCTGAGCTTCCTTCCTTTTTATAGCTCAAACTTCACCCTAACTTATGTGTTCAAGAAAACAATATTATATTATATCTCCCCACGTTTATATTCTCGTAGGTCATTACAAGGTCACGTAGCAGGAAGCCCTCTGATGCCGTTTACGTTACACGGGGCTAACACCTGACACTGTTGTTTAATGGGACCTTCCTACAAACGTTTCCCCTACGAAGGGTTGACCAGCCTCATTCCTGTGATCAAGACTTTGATTTATGATTTTCATGGTGATTTTTCAGTAATTTGTTTTCATAGATCAGTTGTGGTCACTTGGTCATGTGACACGTCCAACGTTGTGCATCAGTGTGGTCTAACTGGATCCTGATCTCATGACTCCATCGCGGTGTTCATACCTGCTCCTTCACACGTTTGAAGTCTTTGTCTGACTTCAGGTGTCTGAGTCTTCTGTTTTCAAACCACGACGGTAAATAATAAATCACTCAGCGCTCAGATGAACAGACAGAAATGTGCACCATCAGGGTCCAGGATCCTGAGGGGAGATGACGGGTCTCTCTGGACCCGAGTCTCTCAGGTGCTGTTGTCCACCAGGATCATGTGACTGGTCATTGACCCTGGACTGATACGCAGAGGTTTGGAGTAAAAACTATGTAGTAAAGACTTGGGTTTTGTGAAATTTGAAGGTTAGATAAAGATGTGAATTGTACATGTTGTTGTCTGAAACTGTTACACATTTGTTCTGGAGCTGATCTTTCTGTTTCTCTTCTGTTCTTCTCTGGAAACATTTTTGATAAGATAAGTTCTGGCTCTTCTCCAAGGTTCGGTTTGCTCTGAGGCGTCAGACAGGGTGGTCCTGGTACCCTGAATCATTTTCAGGGTACCACGGTGGTCCTGGTACCCTGAAAATGATTCAGGGTACCAGGACCACCCTGTCAGATGCCTCAGACAGGGTGGTCCTGGTACCCTGAATCATTTTCTGTTCATGGGCCATCTTTAATCAGCTCCTATCAAACCCAGCAGTGTTAAAGGCATCTCTGTTATTGATACAGTTTCAACTACGCTGCAGTCTTCTTGAGGAGAATCTAATCCTAGTTGATGTGAATGTTAAAATAAACTTAAATATATGTGAGTTTATGAGGACTAAAGAATGCTCCAGAACTAATGTTTATATCATTCTTGTCCAAAAAGATGTGCAGTTCCTGGACATATTGATCACCAATCCTGCAGAAGACTCAAAGGAAATGAAACCAGAGGGTCTTCAGAGATCTAACTGAAGCGGGGGGGGTGGGGGGGGGGGGGGGGGGGGGGAAGCTCTGCATCTGGACAACAAACAAACTGAACAGGAACTGCGGTGATGGAGGTGGACTCAGCTTCTGAGATTTTAGTGGTTCAGGTGACGTTTTCCTCTTCTGTTCTTCTCTGGAGACATTTTTTTTTTTGGACCTTTTACTTAAATTAATTTCTCAAAACTTTAATTTATTCTGGAAAAATGTTGTGTTTGGCTTTTATATGAAAAATCATAAGATACAAATTATTAACTTCTGAGTTTATTTCCAGCTCAGAAATCATCATTTACAGCCTTTTTGACAGAAACCAAACAGTCCAGATGCTCTAGTGAGTTTTACTATTTTCAGATCTTTACACAGTCGGATAAACGTTTGTCTCCCAGAGCAGCTGTTCAATTCTTCATATTTCTGTCAATACTTTTTTATTATATCATTTTTCTAAACTGTTTATAACATTACTGTAACTAATAAATAAAGAGAGATCAGCTTTTGTGAAAATGTTTGAAGAGAACAGATAAATTCAGTCCTGCAGGTGAACCCTGGTTCCTGGTTCTTACCTGAGCTCCGTCCCTGTCTTCTGTCTCCTCACCTGCTCCTTCAGGTGAACCTGAACGCTGCTCTATAACACTTTTAGAAACCTTGTTCAGCACCGTCAACACAGACACTTCCTGTTGGGGTCTTTCACAATAAAAGCACCTTCTTCAGGAGCTCAAAGATCAAAGAGGCTCTTTTCCCATGGCGCCAGAGCACCTGAGCCGTCTGAAAACTGGTCCAACTGGCCTCCCAGTGGTTCTGGAGGAAGTCCACATGTGAGAGACCACAGTCCTGCTGCAGCTGTCTGTTTTGTGTCTATTTGGTATCTGCTTGAGTTCTGCTCTTATTTTGGTAACCCTCATCCATCTAGTTCTGTTTCCTTTCCCCTTCTGCTCTCATTGATTTAACCTGTGATTTCATACCCAGTTTGTTCTTCTAGTTGAAGATACACTTCCTAAAACGTCCACATGGGGGCAGTCTGTCCCTTCAGAGCCGGTCCAGTTCCTGGTCCAGATCCTCCTCCTGCCTTTGAGTCCTTCTGTCTTTTTCTTCCACACTGATTTTTATCTTCCCTGTTTTAATTAAAGATCTTTCTGCGTCGTTTAGTTTTAAATGTAGCAGAAATCTGAGGAGATGGAGATGCTGGACTGATCTGTTGAGCTGCAACGGTGCAATATTGTTAAGTTCATGATTTCACAATGGAAATTTGTGATAAATCTGCAATTAGATAAATTTCACAAACTCAAAACAAAATGATTACAGGAACTTTTAGATTTTATGACAAACATTTGCTTTTTACAACAGAGTTCAAATTTTTTCAAAACTCATTATTTTATGACAAAAAGTGTTGAAGTTAAAGATTTGCAACAAAAAGTGTCTTTCTTCCAAATGAAGTTCAGATTTTTCAAAATTTAAGAATTTATGGCAATGTTTTTCTATTTACAACAAAAAGATTAAATATTATAAAATTCACTATTTTACAATTAAAATGTATTTAGGACATAAAGTTACATTTGCACAAAAAAAATAAAAATTTCAAAATCAAAATTTTACAACAAAAATTTATAATTTTATGTTAAAAAGTTGTGATTTTACGACCGAAAGTTCTACTTTTTATGCTGCTGCGTAGCTCAGTGGTCTAAACTGGCGCCTTTTTTTTTTTTTTTTACAGAAGCTGCGTTCAAGTTAGGGATTCCTGTCAAAATGTTGTATTTTTGTGATTTTATGACAAAAAGTTGTGACTCAATTAAATTTTGAGATTTAAGAACAAAAAAAATCTTTTTAAACTAAAGTTCAGATTTTTTCAAAACTCAGTATTTTACGACAAAAAGTGTTGAAGTTAAAGATTTGCAACAAAAAGTGTCTTTCTTCCAAATGAAGTTCAGATTTTTCAAAATTTAAGATTTTATGGCAATGTTTTTCTATTTACAACAAATAGATGAAATATAAAATTCACGATTTTACAATTAAGATGTTTTTTTAGGACATAAAGTTATATTCGCACAAAAAAAAATCTAAATTTCAAAATCAAAATTATACAACAAGAATTTATAATATTATGTTAAAAAGTTGTGATTTTACAACAGAAAGTTCTACTTTTTTAGGCCTACATGTGGCGTAAATTGTAACTGCATCTAAACTTCGAGTGTAATGTAATGTTTAACCTTCAGATGGCGCTGGACTTGCGACAGCCTCAGAGGCGCGTAAGTGAAAGGGCGCTGAAGTCAGTGCATGGAGGTGAAATCAACAGGGAACGCCTACATCTTTAGGTCGCTCCACCCACCACGCGTATCTCCAGCAAAAGGGGCGCAGAAGGAAGACTTGGGTTAACCGTAGAATACGGGCAGCTCGAAATGCGCTCAACTGGCCAACTGGCCGCAACTGGGAGAATAATGTCATAATGTCATAATGTCTGCAGCTTTCAGTCTTCCTAATTACAAAAAGGCAGTCAGGATTATTAACATGTCACTAAACTCGTTAAAGTTAGAGTTCGTTAAAGAATGAGGCCTGGAAATGACCAAAATACTGGAAAAACTGCCTATTCCATTCAAAATAGCAGACTTCCTGTGGGAGTTAGAACATGGGTCCAAGAGACTTTTTTGTAGGTCTGAGGATGATACATCAGTCACACAAAGTTCATGTCTGTAGGTGGAAGCATATGGAGGGGCTCGTCAATAAACGGAAAGAAGGTGGCGCTACTGAGCCCGTTTTTGTATGCCTATACCCGAAATCAATAAAATATGTAATTTTAGTCTGATTACTTGAATTAAAAAAGACAAACTCATGTTATCTGACCTTCAGTCACAGTCAAGACTGAACTCAACTCTTCTAACAGATATTGATTTTGATCACATTGTGTTTAGTATCTACTTCGTGCTTCATCATATCAGCCTGAGATACGTACAGAATAAACTCACAAATGTCCTGGTGCACCAGGTAAGACTGTATATGGACGTCCAACGGTGCCAGCGTTATTCACCACAAAATAGGAAGTGGATGGTTTTGTCACATGCAAATGAAAAAAGATTCATCAAAAAAATCACCCGTTTGTCCGCAGACATTAATATTTTAGGATTATACCTCTTTTAACAAGACAAAGATTTCATACAATCTGGTCTACGGAGAAGACCAGAATTTATGACTGAAGATCATAAATTTTCCAAACTTTGTCCAGTTCACTTCAAACTTTACACAAATGTTGTCGACTGTCATTTTGTTAATGGCACTTTATTTTCCAGCTAGAAACTTCAAATAAGGAAAAACTGTAGCGCTCCAAATGGAGATCCTTATTGATTTTTTTTCCAGATTTTTCTGACAGATCATTGATTTTTAACTATTTTTTGTTCTAAAAGCCTTTGTAATAAACCCTGGGCAGGTGAGATACAGCTCTGCTGCCATCTAGTGGCAACCATGAGGAAGTACTAAAGGTTAAGGCAGATTTATGTGTCTAAAAGTTAGAAATAAGACATTATAATTTCCATATTTGTCCTTTTCACTTCAAACTTTGAAGATGTTGTCCACGATCATAGTATTAAATCCACAGCGGTCAAAAACCTTTTACCCTTCCGGGTCCAACAGCTAACCAATAACAGGCAGCTACCTTTATACCTGACCCTCAGGTAACAACACAGCGACACCCACAGACACACAGAGTGAACTACAATTCAGAACAACATATTTGGCTCCTAAACAACTGTTTCTTTATTTGCACATTTATACGTATTTAAGGTTCAGCGTAAAGTCAAAAGTTGATTTCATTTGAACTTCACAATAATTTTTGTTCCTGATAATTGTTTGCATATTTTGACCTACTATGGTTGTTAAAGTGTTTATTTAAATTTGAACCAGACAAATTAGCTTTGTTCCTGTTATTTATTTTGTTCTTTTTAAATAAAACCTCTTTCTGTGCCAGTTGTTTACCCTTTAATGTGAAAGTTTCATTTTGATACAATTTTGGCTTCTGATGTTTCAGTATGACAAGAAAATCACAAGATTTTTTGAAATTATTTAAATGTATGTGTTTTTTGGACATTGGTACAGCAATTAAGAATACCGCGATAATATCATAAACCTGATAATTTGGTCACTGTAATCGCGACATCAAATTTTCTATATCGTTACATCCCTAACCTGCAGGTGTGTCTCTGTTAGCTGAGGTGAGTCCTCTCACTCCTCTTCCGATGATTTAGCAATGTTAGCATAGTTAGCATTAGCGCCAAGCCAACCTGTCTATAAAGAACTGCACTTCCTTGTGGTCAGCACCAGATGGCGTTGAACATCAGGGGCCATGATTGGTAAATTAAACGGACTATGAAGGTGGTACACCTCGTCATCATCAGCATGTCCTGGTCCTCCAGAATCTGTCCTGCTGACTGTCAGTACCAAGGTGAGACAAGTGTCTTTGAGCCGAACCCACGTGGGACATAATTTCTAGATAACTTGTTGGAGCGAAATGACTGCGCCAACATTTCATTAGCATGATGAAATGTCTTCCAGATCGTCTGAAAACTGGTTGAACGTCCTCAGACCAGCTCCAGTTTCTGATTGGGTTTGGGAGCTTCCAGGGAATAATGTGGGAAAAGATTTCTTGCTCAAGCCCATATGGTTCTCCACACACCAGCCAAGGACGTAATAACCGTCAGAGATGTTTAGGGCAGTGGTCTTCAGTCCTGGTCCTCAGGGACAACTGTCCTGCATGTTTTAGAGGACGCTGTGCTCCAACACACCTGTTTGAAATAAATGTATAAATGTAGCCCGGCAGAGAGCAGGGAAACTTCTAGAACATGCTGGCAGAGGACCAGGACTGGAGAACGCTGAATCAACATTACAGCGTCTGGACGATGACACTTTTAGGACAGAAGAAAACTTCAGGGAAACTACAAAGACACATGACTTACTTAGAAAAACATGTGAATTTCCAAAGCTCGTGTTTTTTTTGACCAAAATATGGTACGTGTTTCTTAAATTATTTGTTTCCTCAGAAAACCAGTGGAGACTGGTTAACTGGTGAAGATAAGGACAGTTTAGGTGGCTGGGATAGTTCAGCCATTCAGGTCATGACTTTGCAACAAGAAAACAACTTTTATTTTTCCTTGAAGACATTTCACCTTCCATCCAGAAGACTGTTGATTCACACTGGATGTCCCACGTAACCCAAAAGACCGGTTTCAACCGCTGCTGCCACCTAGTGGATACAATTATCCTGGTATTTGAGTTCCTGTTGACAAAGTCTCAGGTTCCTACAGACATTTTTACTTTTCTCAAGCTGAGACAGAAGGACACATTCAGTTAAATAATAGTGTGTTAGGGGCTAATAGTTATAGCTACAGTTGTAGGAGCTCAGACTAGAGCAGGCTGGTCTGAAACAGCCTCGTCATGGCTACACTGCTATAGATCTATGCTGTTATAGGTCTATGCTGCTATAGGTCTATGCTGCTATAGGTCTATGGTGTTATAGGTCTATGCTGCTATAGGTCTACGCTGCTATACGTCTACGCTGCTATAGGTCTATGCTGCTATAGGTCTATGCTGCTATAGCTCTATGCTGCTATAGGTCTATGCTGCTATAGGTCTATGCTGCTATAGGCCTATGCTGCTATAGGTCTATGCTGCTATAGGCCTATGCTGCTATAGGTCTATGCTGCTATAGGTCTACACTGCTATAGGTCTACACTGCTATAGGTCTATGCTGCTATAGCTCTATGCTGCTATAGGTCTATGTCTATGCTGCTATAGGTCTATGCTGCTATAGGTCTATGCTGCTAGTCTATGCTCTATGCTGCTATAGGTCTATGCTGCTATAGGTCTATGCTGCTATAGGTCTATGCTGCTATAGGTCTATGCTGCTATAGGTCTATGCTGCTATAGGTCTATGTTGCTATAGGTCTATGCTGCTATAGGTCTATGCTGCTATAGGTCTATGCTGCTATAGGTCTATGCTGCTATAGGTCTATGCTGCTATAGCTCTATGCTGCTATAGGTCTATGCTGCTATAGGTCTATGCTGCTATAGGTCTATGCTGCTATAGCTCTATGCTGCTATAGGTCTATGCTGCTATAGGCTATGCTGCTATAGGTCTATGCTGCTATAGGTCTATGCTGCTATAGGTCTATGCTGCTATAGGTCTACGCTGCTATAGGTCTATGCTGCTATAGGTCTATGCTGCTATAGGTCTATGCTGCTATAGGTCTATGCTGCTATAGGTCTATGCTGCTATAGCTCTATGCTGCTATAGGTCTATGCTGCTATAGGCTATGCTGATATAGGTCTACGTCTATAGGCTGCTATAGCTGCTATAGGTCTATGCTATAGGCTATGCTGCTATAGGTCTATGCTGCTATAGATCTACGCTGCTATAGGTCTATGCTGCTATAGGTCTACGCTGCTATAGGTCTATGCTGCTATAGGTCTATGCTGCTATAGGTCTATGCTGCTATGCTGTCTATGCTGCTATAGGTCTATGCTGCTATAGTCTATGCTGCTATAGGTCTATGCTGCTATAGGTCTATGCTGCTATAGGCGCTGCTATAGGTCTATGCTGCTATAGGCCTATGCTGCTATAGGTCTATGCTATATATGCTGCTATAGGTCTATGCTGCTGCTGCTAGGTCTATGCTGCTATATAGGCTGCTATAGGTCTATGCTGCTATAGGTCTATGCTGCTATAGGTCTATGCTGCTATAGGTCTACGCTGCTATAGGTCTATGCTGCTATAGATCTACGCTGCAGGGAGACACCAACATGATCTGCTGACTGTCTCCACCTCTCTTCTCTCCCCTCCTTTCCTCTTCTCCTTCAGCTGTATCCATAGTTAATTTTGTTTTTTTTGTTTTGTTTTAAAACTTTTGTTTTAAAATAGCTAATTTTTCATTATTGCAGTGTTTTTAAAAACATGAATTTTGCAAAATCAAATTTTATGAACTCTCACATTTTTGGTATAATATGTCTTTATATTATCTTTAAATCTATTTTTTTTATTCTTTACGTCCTAAAAATTGTGAATTTCATATAATTGCAACTTTGTCCAAAAAGAATTTTTGCTGTAAAACTGTAAATTTTACTCTTTTTTGCAATTTTTTTGCGACTTTCACAAAAATCACACTTGCTTGTAAAATTGATTATTTTGCAGGATCACAATGTTTTATTGTGAAACCAAGACTTTTAACACAAAGTTCAGAATTTAATGAAATGTCAACGTTTTTTTTTAACTTAATACTTCAACTCTGTCATAAAGTATCAACTTTCCTAAATAACATAAAACCATGATTTTGTCATAAAATCAGAAGTCATTGTTTTGAAAATGTAAACTTTGCAATATCGTGAATTTTTTTTTAAAGGCAAATCTTTCTCATAAAATCTCAAATTTCATGAAATTGTGACTTTTTGACATCAAATCATGACTAAATAAAAATAAATACATTTGCTGAGTATCTCTGTGAAAAATGTATTGTGAAAAATTGTGTGAAGTGAAAATTCTTATATCTGCAACTTCATGTCCTTAAGTCACTAATTTGATGAAATCGCAGCTTTTGATTCAGAATTATGACTGATTTTCATATAATTACAACTTTATCATAAAATCAAGAATTTTTGCTCTCAAATTATGAATTTTGCAACATTACATTTTATTATAAAACTTAAATTTATATAATAAAATCTCAAATTTTACAAAATTATGACTTTTTGTTGCAAAATAGAGAAATTTGTTTAAGTACAACTTTGGTTAATTATCACAAAAAATATATATATCACAAAATCACAATGTTTTTACTTTATTACTACTTTTTTTTGTAAAATGTCAACTTTCCCAAAATTGTAATTATTTGACATAAAATCAAACATTTTTTTTCATTTCTTTCTCCTAAAATCTTAAATTTCTTTTAAACTCAATATTACAACTTTATGTCTGAAAATCTCTGAGGAAACAGTTGCTCAACTGTCAAGGGGGAGGGGCTTCAGCACCACCTGGGGGAGGGGCTTCAGCACCACATGGGGGCGGGGCTTTAGCACCACCTGAGGGAGGGGCTTCAGCACCATCTGGGGGAGGGGCTTAAGCAACACCTGGGGGCGGGGCTTCAGCACCACCTGGGGGAGGGCTTAAGCAACATCTGGGGGAGGGGCTTTAGCACCACGGGGGGGAGGGGCTTAGCACCACCTGGGGGAGGAGCTTCAGAACCACCTGGGGGAGGAGCTTCAGCACCACATGGGGGAGGGGCTTCAACACCACCTGGACTCGTACCTGTGGAAGGTGAAACACCTTTAAGAACCAGAAAAAAAACAAAACAGTCACACTTTTGTGTCCGTTTGTGGTTGCTGAAGGTGATTTTTTTTTTTCAAACTTATTTTTTTAAGACTATTTTTCCGAAGCTGCAGCTTCCTGAGAGCTGAATGAAACATCTGTGACATGTTTTACTAAAACAAACAAACAAAGATCCTTCAAAGTCCAACAGCTCCACTTCTCTGGTACGGTGACACCACATGATGTGAAGTTGTAGATAAAGATCTAAAGGCTGGGCGGTTCTGCTCTGATCCAGATGTGTGATGTCACAGAACCCTGAAATCCTGATCCGGTTCCTGTGAAGAACCGGTGAACGGCTGCTGTTGTTTTCAGGTGTAAATCAGTCCTGTATGAGTCATCACATTAAGCCCCGCCCCCTCCTGCTTGAGACTGGTTCTGTACTGGAGGAAGTGGATGTGGGTGGGAGGGGTACCAGACCCAGACCCAGACCCGGACCCAGACCCTTCCATGACTAAGAACTGACCGTATGTGGCTGACCAGGCTAAAGTTTATTGGCTAAACTGAAATTAATTTTATTGTTTTTTAATAGTTTATGGTTCTAATTTTTCATCCCTGAAGAACCAACGTCTCCTCTTCTGGGTCGAGTCAGAACTGAATTAATGAACGCTGCAGTTCCTCTACTGACCACTGGGTGCTGGCTCCACCGGTGAGTCACTTAACCGCCGTAGCCCGGAGCTTTATATCGACCAATCAAGTTCCTTTAATTAGTCCCGCCTCCGTGCTTATTTCATTGGCTGGCTCCAGCTGTGTCTCTGCAGCTGCATTGGCTGTTGGAAATGACAGAGAGGCTTCAGACCCACTTTGATGACATCACAGGAGCTTTGTCCAGTTCTTCTGTTTACGTCTGTGTTCGTCGGTCACATGACACCGACTGCATCCAGTAAAACGAAGGTTCTGGACAAAACCAGGAGCTGAAGAGCTGAAGAACTGACTGTGAGACTGCTGCTGGCCCATAAAGTCCTGGCTGCTGCTCCAGGTTGAGGTCCGGGCCGGTCCAGGCCGGTCCGGGCCGGTCCAGGCCGGTCCAGGCTGCTGGACCTTCAGCAGAGGAACTGACAGAGGAAAGGAAGTGCTGAGTTTGTTCCTGTGGTGTTGGAGGGGACTTTGGATGAGCAAACAGACAGGAAAACTGGGGGGGGGGTGAGGGGGGGGGGGGGGGGGGGGGGGGGGGGGGGTGGGTTGGGGGGGGGGCTGCAAACAACAAAACTCTACTCAGACTTTACTAAAGACGGTTCCTCTGGACTTAAGAGCCTCATTCCTCCATCTGATCCACTGATTTATTCAGGAGAGGTGCTTTATTTGTTAATTATTATAATTATTAATCATAATTATTAACCCAGAAACCGTGAGTTTGACTCCAGCGTCTGTCAGGAATCAGAAACAACTGAACTGGAATAAAAACTCCAGTAGGAAACAGTTTTCAGCCCTGAGGACTTTCAGGTGTCAGCAGAAAAAAAAAAAAAGTTTGTGTCAAGTTTAGCCAAACGACACAGGAAGTGAGACAAACCCCTTCAAATTAAAAGCTTGGTTGAACACGTCACTATGAGAACTGAGAGGCAGCAGGAGATTAAACAAGATATTAAAGATAAATGTTTAAATTATACCGTCGCTGTCCCTGAAGAGGAACTGGGGTGGTTTCTAATGATAATAATAATAATAATAATAATATAAGATGAAGTTAAATAACTGTGACGTGAAACAAGTGAAAGTAATGTTCTAACTGGCTGGGATCAGGTCAATAAATGGTCGTGATGAAGATCAAATTTTAAATGTCTGAGTGTGTTTTTATCAGTTAAACCATCATGATTTAATTAAGCGCTGACTCTCAGTAACTTTGGTACAAATAATTAGTCTGTGGGTTCATTTATATTCTCCACCAGCACTGTTAAAGTTTAATGGGTGTGTTCAAAAAAAAAAGAGAGAAACGTTTACTTAGTAAAAAATAAAGTGTTTAGTGAGACAAACACCTTGAAATTAAAAGCTTTATAACAGACACGTGTCCAGATATTTTGGGGATTTAGTTGCTCAGGGTTCATTCAGTAAAATTACATCTATTTATAATATAATATAATATAATATAATGTAAAACAGTTTTTTTTTTATTTCACAGTAATTTATTTTTCTAAAATGACAGAGAGAGTCAACAAATTTATTTCATTGCAATTTTTTTAAAGACGGCAACAGTTTGACATAAAATCACATGTTTCACAAAATAACAACTTTTTATCTGAACATTAAAACTATTTGTACTAAAATATTGACTTTCACAAAAAGCAACTTTGTCTTGAAAAAAAAAATCAAGATTTTCTTGATTTTAATTATTTTTGCAACAAAATCATGAATTTTTCTACATCGCAACATTTAGTTGTATAAAGTAGATTTTTGTCATTAAATGTGAAATTTCACAAAAATGTGAATTTTTGACATAAAATGACAGTTTCGTGTCTCAGAACTGCAAATTTTGTACAAATGCCACTATGTCCTATAATCACAATGTTTCTATATATAATCGTGAATTTTGCAAAATCGTAACTTTTTAAACTTCACACATCCTGAAATTACAAAATTTTGTTGTAAAATCTGAATTTCACAAAACTGAGATTTTTTTTTTCTGACAAAAATTCTCAACTTTTTGTCATAAAATTGCAACTTCTATAGAATTCACACATTTCTGTTGTAAATCATCAGCTGCTCCTCTGATGGTGAAACAGCTGCTCTTCAAAGGTAAAGGGGGAGGAGCTACAGCACCTGGACTCCACCTGTGTGTTTCCTCTGAAAGACTCCTTTCTGCTGTCAGCATTAAAGGTTTGAGTTGTAAATAATTCTGAGGAGGATTGAGCCGATATAAACTCACCTTTTTAGTTTTAAAAAACTATCATCTCATCTCATCCAGGATGTCAGACAAGGAGTTCAGGGGTCACTGCAGCCCAACTATGCGCAGGCTTTTATTTTGAAAGGTCGGACCGGCAGTCCCGCGGTCCCTCCTGTCACCTGAACGGAGGACGGCTCGGCATGTGATGGATCCGTGACTCTCCTGCACGCGGCAGCTGTGACCCGGTCGTGGTGGAAATGTCGGGCCGCTCCGACCGCAGGTACCGGAGGGAGGGGCCCCCGGAGGGCCAGCTGAGCCGACACCGGCACCGGGAGAGCGGCGCAGGTAAACGGGCTGTGGTACCGGGACTGTCCGTTAAACAGAACTTCTGTCAGATCTTAGAGATCCACCACCTGACGGATCTGGAGTCCCGCTGGCTCCGACGGACCTCTAACTGGTCTCTTACCTTGTTGGCGGTGCTGTGGGGTCTCTGAGCTTTACAGCATCAGACTGACTCAAAGGTTATTTTTTCTTCTAGTATTTAAAGTTACATGATTGATTAAGCTCTCCCTATTATCGATCCGCGCTGATTACGCGCCTGGGCGCTAGTGACGTCACGCATTCAGTTGTAAACTCAGCCGGTTTGAGTGATTGATGATGATCACGTGTCTGTCCGGTCTCATCAGGAGAAGCTGAGGACGATCCAGTTACTGTCAGAGTAAAAACATTTATCTTCTTAACTGACAGATACTGAAGGTGAGACGTTTAACCGCCTCATTAAAAACATCAGCTCATTATAAAAGCTCAGTATATAAAGATCACTTTAGAGAAGAACATCTGGAGGAACATCTGGAACTAATGAGGTTGATGGTCAGCAGGTATATAAAGATCACCTTAGAGAAGAACATCTGGAGGAACATCTGGAACTAATGAGGTTGATGGTCAGCAGGTATATAAAGATCACCTTAGAGAAGAACCACCTGGAGAAACATCTAGAACTAATGAGGTTGATGGTCAGCAGGTCATCACCGTCTTGACAAATACAGAAACTATTTTGCAGTGATGTTCCTCAACATGAGATGATGAATATCTTGAAGAACTCATCAATATCAATAAACGATGGAACTGGGAACTCGAAAATCGATACTTGTCTGGTATCGATGGAGTTGTTCAAACCCATCGAGTATCGAAGAGCCGTCCTGTCGTTGGACACCTGTGTTTGACGCTTTAATACCATCACTGGACCGTTCAGGTCAAATTTGTGATTTCACAACTACAATTAGTGATTTTAGGACATAAAATCACAATTTTAAGTCAAAATGTTAGAATTTTGTGAAACTCAATATTTGATTACATAAATTCGTAATATTCATTTAAAACGATACAATTTTGACACATAAAGTTTTAATTTTATGCTAAAAGTTTACATTTTGTGAATTTTGATATTTTACCACAAAAAGTTGAAACGTTCAGTTAAAAAGTCACAATTTTGCAAAATTTGTGATCTCACAACTACAATTAGTGATTTTAGGACATAAAATCACAATTTTCAGTCAAAATGTTACGATTTTGTGACGTAAATTCGTAATATTTATTTAAACGATACAATTTTGACACATAAAGTTATAATTTTATGCTAAAAGTTTACATTTTGTGAATTTTGATATTTTACCACAAAAAGTTGAAACGTTCAGTTAAAAAGTCACAATTTTGCAAAATTTGTGATCTCACAACTACAATTAGTGATTTTAGGACATAAAGTGAAAATTTTCAGTCAAAATGTTACGATTTTGTGACGTAAATTCGTAATATTTATTTAAACGATATAATTTTGACACATAAAGTTATAATTTTGTGCTAAAAGTTTAAATTTTGTGAATTTTGATATTTTACCACAAAAAGTTGAAACGTTCAGTTAAAAAGTCACAATTTTGCAAAATTTGTGATCTCACAACTACAATTAGTGATTTTAGGACATATAATCACAATTTTCAGTCAAAATGTTACGATTTTGTGACGTAAATTCGTAATATTAATTTAAAACGATACAATTTTGACACATAAAGTTATAATTTTATGCTAAAAGTTTACATTTTTTGAATTTTGATATTTTACCACAAAAAGTTGAAATGTTCAGTTAAAAAGTCACAATTTTGCAAAATTTGTGATCTCACAACTACAATAAGTGATTTTAGGACATAAAAACACAATTTTCATTCAAAATGTTACGATTTTGTGACGTAAATTCATATTTATTTAAAACGATACAATTCTGACACATAAAGTTATGTGTCATAACTTTATAAGTTATGACACATAAGTTATGACATGCCATAAGTTTAAATTTTGTGAATTTTGATATTTTACCACAAAAAGTTGAAACGTTCAGTTAAAAAGTCACAATTTTGCAAAATATGTGATTTCACAACTACAATTAGTGATTTTAGGACATAAAATCACAATTTTAAGTCAAAATGTTAGAATTTTGTGAAACTCAATATTTGATGATGTAAATTCATAATATTAATTTAAAACGATACAATTTTGACACATAAAGTTATAATTTTATGCTAAAAGTTTACATTTTGTGAATTTTGATATTTTACCACAAAAAGTTGAAACGTTTAGTTAAAAAGTCACAATTTTGCAAAATTTGTGATCTCACAACTACAATCAGTGATTTTAGGACATATAATCACAATTTTCAGTCAAAATGTTACGATTTTGTGACGTAAATTCATAATATTAATTTAAAACGATACAATTTTGACACATAAAGTTATAATTTTATGCTAAAAGTTTACATTTTGTGAATTTTGATATTTTGCCACAAAAAGTTGAAATGTTCAGTTAAAAAGTCACAATTTTGCAAAATTTGTGATCTCACAACTACAATTAGTGATTTTAGGACATATAATCACAATTTTCAGTCAAAATGTTACGATTTTGTGACGTAAATTCGTAATATTAATTTAAAACGATACAATTTTGACACATAAAGTTATAATTTTATGCTAAAAGTTTACATTTTGTGAATTTTGATATTTTACCACAAAAAGTTGAAATGTTCAGTTAAAAAGTCACAATTTTGCAAAATTTGTGATCTCACAACTACAATTAGTGATTTTAGGACATAAAATCACAATTTTAAGTCAAAATGTTAGAATTTTGTGAAACTCAATATTTGATGACGTAAATTCGTAATATTAATTTAAAACGATACAATTTTGACACATAAAGTTATAATTTTATGCTAAAAGTTGAAATTTTGTGAATTTTGATATTTTACCACAAAAAGTTGAAACGTTCAGTTAAAAAGTCGCAATTTTGCAAAATTTGTGATTTCACAACTACAATTAGTGATTTTAGGACATAAAATCACAATTTTCAGTCAAAATGTTACGATTTTGTGAAACTCAATATTTGATGACATAGAAATTATAATATTAATTAAAAACTATACAATTTTGACACATAAAGTTAAAATTTTATGCTAAAAGTTTACATTTTGTGAATTTTGATATCTTGCCACAAAAAGTTGAAACGTTTAGTTTAAAATTTGCAATTTTGCAAAATTTGTGATTTTACAACTACAATTAATGATTTTAGGACATATAATCACAATTTTCAGTCAAAATGTTACGATTTTGTGATGTAAATTTGTAATATTAATTTAAAACGATACAATTTTGACACATAAAGTTATAATTTTATGCTAAAAGTTTACATTTTGGGAATTTTGAATTTTGATACACAAAAAGTTGAAACGTTCAGTTTAAAAGTCACAATTTTGCAAAATTTGTGCTTTTTTGCAGCTAAAAGTTTTAATTTTGTAACAAAAGCCTCGTTATTTCTCTCTCCTGATGCAACTTCCTTTATGTTGACTTTTATTACACTGATAGAAAAAAAGAATCATTCTGGTACCGTATCAAAGATAAGATATCATTTTATGTATCGATATTAAACATTTTGAGCGAATCGTGATCTTCACATCATTTAAAACCGATGTGACTCTGGAATAAAGTCACTGCTTGGACTCAGGAACCAGAACGTAAATGTTTCTATTTCTGCTGTAAAGTCGGACGTTTGAACATGGAGATCAATGGAGCCGCCACCTAGTGGTCAGTAGAGGAACTGCAGCTTCTCTTATTTCCTGGTGAGACTCAACGTAGAAGTTGGATCGTTGCCATTTGGTAGCGACGTGTGAATCGAGCGGATGGACGGGTCCAGTCAGAACGAATGTTCGGTAACTTCTACTTATCCAGGTTCAGGTCACGTAGAGGTCACGTAGAGGTCACATAGAGGTCACGTAGAGGTCCAGACCAGCTGTCCTCTCCAGCTCCTCTGGGAGGACACCAGTATGTCCTCCCAGCTGCCTCGGGCCGTTGACTGAACTGGACAACTGGAGTAGAGTAGCAAAATAGCCCGAGTAAATCAAGACTGAAACCTGGATAACCGGTCCAGGATCAAACAAACCCAACATCTGAATCCCTGGACCGTGACAGCTGGTTCTTCTGTGTTTTCAGCAGCTGCTGGTTTCTCCAGAGATGCTGCTGGTTTCTCCAGAGATGCTGCTGGTTTCTCCAGAGATGCTGCTGGTTTCTCCAGAGATGCTGCAGCGTTGAAGAGGACTCTGTCCGCATGCGAGGAAAACTTCCCTACAGGTGAGTCCTTTCACTGCAGGTCCAGGACTTCACGGATGTTCTGATCCAGATGACTGATCCTTCAACAGGTGACAGCAGCTCAAATAATCATCTCAGAAGCAAAGTCACGTCAATCATTTACAATTAAAGATTAAGATTTAACTCCTCAAATGTTTTCATTTAAGTTTGGGTGGAGGGTTAGAAGTTTTCCAGAAGATGAAGGTGGACTGAGGACTCCTTTTAAGTCCCTCAGGTGGTTCTGCTGTCAGGAGGCGGACGTGAGCAGTGAAAGTCAGGTGAAAATCATGTGAGGGTAGTTTATTGAGAAAGTCACGTACCTGGACGTTGGATCACAGGAGGCTGGTTTGGTGTTAATCAGTGACACCAGCTACAGTAGCTGTAGACGAGATCAAATCAGCTTCTTCAGGCCATAAAAAACAAGAACAATCATAAACTAGCGCTGATATCAGACGTCATAAACCAGTGGAGAAGATAACAGCTAGTTTACCTGATTCCTGAACATCCCAACAGGTGACCTCCTCCAGGCTGCAACTGTTTCTTCTCTAAAACCATTACTTATGTCTTTCCTTCTTGGGATTATGTTAACGCGCCCGCTGCTCCAGACCAGTAAACTGATAAAACATCTGCAGACCAGTAAACTGCTAAAACATCTGTAGACCAGTAAACTGCTAAAACATCTGCAGGCCAGTAAACTGCTAAAACATCTGCAGACCAGTAAACTGCTAAAACATCTGCAGACCAGTAAACTGCTAAAACATCTGCAGACCAGTAAACTGCTAAAACATCTGCAGACCAGTAAACTGCTAAAACATCTGCAGACCAGTAAACTGCTAAAACATCTGCAGGCCAGTAAACTGCTAAAACATCTGCAGACCAGTAAACTGCTAAAACATCTGCAGGCCAGTAAACTGCTAAAACATCTGCAGACCAGTAAACTGCTAAAACATCTGCAGACCAGTAAACTCCTAAAACATCTGCAGACCAGTAAACTGCTAAAACATCTGCAGACCAGTAAACTGATAAAACATCTGCAGACCAACTGATTAATTCATCAAAGACTGACCTTGTTAAATCCTGTGGAGAACTAAGAGGGAAATTTGAAATTGCTCTTATTTAATTTTCTTTTCATTCTTTTTTTTTATTTAACTTTTTTTTTGAAATTAAATTACATTTTTTAAATTTTCTGTATTTTCTGGACTATAAGTTGCACTTTTTTTTAGTAGTTTGGCTGGTCCTGCGACTTTAATTTCAAAACGACTTATATGTCAAAAGCATATTTCAGAAATATCTAATCTAGACTGAATAAACAGATATGAGACCAAGAAGAAAAATCACTACTGTAGAATTTAAAATCAAGACGATCAAATCAGCAGCTGAAAACAGTAACGGAGCAGAAAGATGGAGGGATGAGAAACTAGTCAGAGACTGAAGAAAAGAGGAGGAACCTCTGACAGTTATGAACCAATCAGAGAAGGAGAACCAGGGACGGAAAGATGGACAGAGATGGAGGAATGAGTCCACAGATGAAGGGACGAGTCCACAGATGGAGGAACGAGTCCACAGACGGAGGAACGAGTCCACAGATGGAGGGAGGAGTCCACAGATGGAGGAACGAGTCCACAGATGGAGGAACGAGTCCACAGATGGAGGAACGAGTCCACAGACGAAGGAACGAGTCCACAGACGGAGGAATGAGTCCACAGATGGAGGGACGAGTCCACAGATGGAGGAACGAGTCCACAGACGGAGGAATGAGTCCACAGATGGAGGAACAAGTCCACAGACGGAGGAACGAGTCCACAGATGGAGGAATGAGTCCACAGACGGAGGGACGAGTCCACAGACGGAGGGACGAGTCCACAGACGGAGGGACGAGTCCACAGACGGACGGACGAGTCCACAGACGGAGGAACGAGTTCACAGACGGAGGAACGAGTCCACAGACGGAGGAACGAGTCCACAGACGGAGGAACGAGTCCACAGACGGAGGAACGAGTCCACAGACGGAGGAACGAGTCCACAGACGGAGGACGAGTCCACAGACGGAGGAAAGAGTCCACAGATGGAGGAACGAGTCCACAGGTGGAGGAACGAGTCCACAGGTGGAGGAAAGAGTCCACAGACGGAGGAAAGAGTCCACAGACGGAGGAAGGAGTCCACAGATGGAGGAACGAGTCCACAGGTGGAGGAAAGAGTCCACAGACGGAGGAAGGAGTCCACAGATGGAGGAACCAGTCCACAGGTGGAGGAAGGAGTCCACAGACGGAGGAACGAGTCCACAGATGGAGGAACGAGTCCACAGATGGAGGAACGAGTCCCACAGATGGAGGAACGAGTCCACAGATGGAGGAACGAGTCCACAGACGGAGGAACGAGTCCACAGATGGAGCGACGAGTCCACGATGGAGGAACGAGTCCAGGAGGAACGAGTCCACAGACAGAGGAACGAGTCCCACAGAATGGAGGGAGTCCCAGACGGAGACGGACGGAGGGACGAGTCCACAGACGGAGGGACGAGTCCACAGACGGACGGACGAGTCACCACGGAGGAACGAGTTCACAGACGGAGGAACGAGTTCACAGACGGAGGAACGAGTTCACAGGCGGAGGAACGAGTCCACAGACGGAGGAACGAGTCCACAGATGGAGGAACGAGTCCACAGACGGAGGAACGAGTCCACAGACGGAGGAACGAGTCCACAGACGGAGGAACGAGTCCACAGACGGAGGAACGAGTCCACAGACGGAGGAAAGAGTCCACAGATGGAGGAACGAGTCCACAGATGGAGGAACGAGTCCACAGGTGGAGGAACGAGTCCACAGGTGGAGGAAAGAGTCCACAGACGGAGGAAGGAGTCCACAGATGGAGGAACCAGTCCACAGGTGGAGGAAGGAGTCCACAGACGGAGGAAGGAGTCCACAGACGGAGGAACGAGTCCACAGATGGAGGAACGAGTCCACAGATGGAGGAACGAGTCCACAGACGGAGGAACGAGTCCACAGACGGAGGAACGAGTCCACAGACGGAGGAACGAGTCCACAGACGGAGGAACGAGTCCACAGACGGAGGAACGAGTCCACAGACGGAGGAACGAGTCCACAGATGGAGGAACGAGTCCACAGGTGGAGGAAAGAGTCCACAGACGGAGGAAAGAGTCCACAGACGGAGGAACGAGTCCACAGATGGAGGAACGAGTCCACAGGTGGAGGGACGAGTCCACAGACGGACGGACGAGTCCAGAGACGGAGGACGAGTCCACAGACGGAGGAATGAGTCCACAGACAGAGGAATGAGTCCACAGACGGAGGACGAGTCCACAGACGGAGGGACGAGTCCACAGACGGACGGACGAGTCCACAGACGGAGGAACGAGTCCACAGACGGAGGAACGAGTCCACAGACGGAGGAACGAGTCCACAGACGAGGAACGAGTCCCACAGAGTGGAGGAACGAGTCCACAGACTGAGGAGGAACGATCCACAGACGAGGACGGAACGAGTCCACAGACGGAGGACGAGTCCAGACGGAGGGACGAGTCCACAGGAGGAGGAACGAGTCCACAGACGGAGGAACGAGTCCACAGACAGGAAGGAACGAGTCCACGGAGGAACAGACGGAGGAACGAGTCCACAGACGGAGGACACGAGTCCACAGACGGAGGACGAGTCCACAGAGGAGGAGACGACGGACGGAGGAACGAGTCCGACGACGGAGGAAGAGTCCGACAGACGGAGGAACGAGTCCACAGACGGAGGAACGAGTCCACAGAGTGGAGGAAAGAGTCCCACAGTGGAGGAAGGAGTCCACGACTGGAGGAACCAGTCCACAGGTGGAGGAAGGAGTCCACAGACGGAGGAAGGAGTCCAAGACGGAGGAGGAGTCCACAGACGAGAAGGAGTCCACCAGACGGAGGGAACGAGTCCCACAGACGGAGGAACGAAGTCCACAGACGGAGGAGGAACGAGTCCACAGACGGAGGAACGAGTCCACACAGAACGAACGAGACGAACGAGTCCACAGACGGAGGAACGAGTCCACAGACGGAGGAACGAGTCCCACGGAGGTGGAGGAAAGAGTCCACAGTGGAGGAAAGAGTCCCACAGACGGAGGAACGAGTCCACAGACGGAGGAACGAGTCCACAGAGTGGAGGAAAGAGTCCACAGATGGAGGAAGGAGTCCACAGTCACTGGAGGAGGAGGAAGGAGTCCACAGATGGAGAAGAGTCCACAGACGGAGGAAGGAGTCCACAGACGGAGGAAGGGAAGTCCACAGACGGGAAGGAGTCCACCCACAGAGGGAACGAGTCCACAGAGGAACGAGTCCACAGACGGAGGAACGAGTCCACAGAGGAGGAACGAGTCCACAGACGGAGGAACGAGTCCACAGACGGAGGAACGAGTCCACAGAGGAGGAACGAGGAACAACGAGTCCACAGACGGAGGAACGAGTCCACAGACGGAGGAACGAGTCCACACAGACGGAGGAACGAGTCCACAGAGGAGGAACGAGTCCCACAGATGGAGGAGACGGAGTCCACAGTGGAGGAGGACCAAACGAGTCCACAGACGGAGGAAGGAGCCACAGACGGAGGAAGAGTCCACACGGAGGAAGGAGTCCACACAGGACGGAGGAAGGAACGAGTCCACAGACGGAGGAGGAAGGGAGTCCACGGACGGAAGGAACGAGTCACACGGAGGAGTCCCGACGAGTCCACAAGGAGAGACGAGAAGAGTCCACAGACGGAGGAACGAGTCCACACGGAGACGAGGAGGAACGAGTCCACAGACGGAGGAACGAGTCCACGGAGAGTCCAGACAGGAGGAAGGAGTCCCAACAGACGGAGGAACGAGTCCCACAGAGTGGAGGAAGGAGTCCACACGGAGGAAAGAGTCCACAGACGGAGGAGAGGAGTCCACAGACGTCCACAGAGGAAAGAGTCCACAGTGGAGGAGGAACGAGTCCACAGATGGAGGAACGAAGTCCACAGGACGAGGAAGGAGTCCACAGACAAGGAGAACGAGTCCACAGACGGACGAGTCCACAGACGGAGGAACGAGTCCACAGACGGAGGAACGAGTCCAACGGAAGAGTGGACAGACGGAGGAGTCCACAGACGGAGGAACAGTCCACAGAACGAGTCCACAGGTGGAGGAGTCCACAGAGGAAGGAACGAGTCCACAGACGGAGGAAAGAGTCCACAGACGGAGGAAACGAGTCCACAGACGAGGAGGGAAGAGTCCACAGACAGACGGGAGGAACGAGTCCACAGACAGGAGGACGGAGGAGTCCACAGACGGAGGAAGAGTCCACAGAGTGGAGGAACGAGTCCACACGAGTCCACGAGAGGAGGAACGGAGGAGTCCACAGACGGAGGAACGAGTCCACAGAACGACACGAGGAGGAAGGAGTCCACAGACGGAGGAACGAGTCCACAGACGGAGAGAACGAGTCCACAGATGGAGGAACGAGTCCACACGAGTTCACTGGAGGAACGAGTCCACGAGAGGAGGAACGAGTCCACGAGTCCACGGAGGAACGAGTCCACAGACGGAGAGAAGGAGTCCCACAGATGGAGGAACGAGTCCCACAGAGGAGAACGAGTCCACGAGACGGAGGAACGAGAGACGAGTCACACAGATGGAGGAACGAGTCCACAGACGGAGGAACGAGTCCACAGATGGAGGAACGAGTCCACAGATGAGGAGGAACGAGTCCACAGATGGAGGAACGAGTCCACAGATGGAGGAACGAGTCCACAGAGTGGAGGAACGAGTCCACAGACGGAGAGAACGAGTCCACGAGTCCACGGAGGAACGAGTCCACAGATGGAGGAACGAGTCCACAGATGGAGGAACGAGTCCACAGACGGAGGACGAGTCCACACAGAGGAGGGAGTCCACAGATGGAGGAACGAGTCCACAGATGGAGGAACGAGTCCACAGATGGAGGAACGAGTCCACAGGAACGGAGGAGAGGAGTCCACAGAGTGGAGGAACGAGTCCACAGAGGAGGAACGAGTCCACAGACGGAGGAACGAGTCCACAGACGGAGGAAGGAGTCCACAGATGGAGGAACAAGTCCTTTGAAAAACGAGTCCACAGATGGAGGAACGAGTCCACAGACGGAGGAACGAGTCCACAGACGGAGGAAGGAGTCCACAGATGGAGGAACAAGTCCTTTGAAAAACGAGTCCTCAGACGAGTCCTTGAACAGCTGCTGCTGAAGAGGCTTCTCAACAGTCCAATTATCACCTGCTCTTATTGACTCATGAGACTTGTATGTTTTTTAACTTTATATGATGTATTTTTAACAGATGTGACTAATACTCTGGTGACACTTATAGTCCTGAAAATATGGTAATTTAATTGGGTAAACATAAACAAATAAACATGGAGGGAACCAGCCAGTGTGGTGCAGAAGTTTTAGTGCTTTTGAGTCTTCGTTGATTTTTTTTTCCTTTTTTTTTTTTTAAAAAAACTCTCTTTTGTAGCCCAACACTGGTTTCCAGGTTTCCAGGTTTCTCTCCTGAATATCATGAAGCGGTAATCAGGAACTCGGCATTGTCAACTTTATTTTTCTTGTTTATAATTTAAAGAGGCAGTAGTTTTGCACTGGTTTCCTGTTCTGTTGCTCCAGTTTCTGACTTTTTGCTTCTACAGAAGAAACTGCTGAACTCATCTGTTTCAGTAAACATTAACATGAAAGACTATAAAAAAAAAAATCCCTGCATGACTAACTGCACGCTGCATTGTTTTTTCTGTTTTTTAACGTATGAATTGTTTGTCTACGCTGCAAAAAACACCAGTGAAATGCAGGAAACAAACACTAATTTCTGCAACAAAATATTTTCACTTGACAAGAAGTCTTGTTTCCAGATTAGATCTGGTGGATGATCAAGGGTTTAAAAAAGTTTAAGAAGCTAAAATTTAGATGAAATTACATAAAAACAGATTTACTACAATACAGGAATAATTTAGACGATGAGAATCAGGTGTTAAGTCTTAATTCTGGGTCACTGAAAAATGACCAGGAAAGATAAAATAAATACATTTAAATATAAAATAAGATAAATACATTTAAAAAAATTAAATAAATAACATTTTTTAAAATAAATTTAAAAAAAGAAATTTTTAAATAAAATAACTACATTTTAAAAATAAATATCTTGCTGCATGGACAGATGTTTTACCAGATCTGAATAGTTTCCACTGGGTAAAAATGATTATTTCATTTCTTTTATTTTAGCTGGTGTCTTTTGCAGCGCAGTAACAAGACTGTAATCTTAAAGCAGATATTAATTAATTCTAGCAGAGTTTATGTGGTTACTTGAAAACAATATTTCTGTGGTGAAAGAGAAAAATAAAAGTGTAGATGCTTGTTTTAACAGTAAATTACAACTTATAAGATGGAGGGTAACAGGATGTTTCCTGGTTTCAGTTCTGCCCCTGGTCCTGGAGGTGGTCAGAGGTCCAGACCGTCTTCCTGCAGACGAGGAGTTGCAGGAAAAGTTGAGGGGGAAATTGCGCCTCCTGCAGGCCGACGGCACCGAAGTCAGCGACCTCCTTAAGGTGCACGTCGTCACACTACAGTGAAATATTTAATCTGTACCAACATCCGCTTCCTCTGACAGCTGATAATAGCAGAAAGTGTTTATGTTGAAGTAAATATAGTTAATTCAGAATATTCCAGAATGAATATTTAGATTATATTAGATGTACCCAGTTTATTTGGTACCTGTTTCTTTAAGAAGCAGTTAAGATGTCATTAGATAGATGTCAAATACACACTAATGTGTTTTTATCTCCAGTAAACTTATAAATTATTTGCTGGCTTTCACAAACACCAAATCAGGAGAGTTTGGAGAATCTAAATGACAAAGGAGCCACCTGGACTAGCATTAACTGGACTAGTGTTACCAGGACTAGCATTAACTGGACTAGTGTTACCTGGACTAGTATTAACTGGTCTAGTATTAACTAGTCTAGCATTAACTGGACTAGTGTTACCTGGACTAGTGTTACCAGGACTAGTGTTACCTGGACTAGTGTTAACTGGACTAGTATTAACTAGTCTAGCATTAACTGGACTAGTGTTACCTGGACTAGTGTTACCAGGACTAGTGTTACCTGGACTAGTGTTAACTGGACTAGTATTAACTAGTCTAGCATTAACTGGACTAGTGTTACCTAGTGGACTAGTGTTACCAGGACTAGTTATAACTAGACTAGCATTAACTGGACTAGTGTTACCAGGACAAGTATTAACTAGTCTAGCATTAACTGGACTAGTGTTACCTGGACTAGTGATATCTGGTCTAGTACTAATTGGACTAGCATTAACTGGACTAGTGTTAATTGGACTAGTGTTAACTTGACTAGCATTACCTGGACTAGTTCAATTCAATTCAATTCAATTTTATTTGTATAGCGTCTGTTACAATGACAATTGTCTCTAGGCGCTTTACAGAGACCCAGAGCATGACCCCCGAGCAAATATCATTAACTAAGATTATAATATTAAATCCAATCAATGATAATGGCAGGTAAAAAACTCCCACGTAGGGAGAAAAAAAACCTTAATGCCAAACAATGGCAAGGAAAAACTCCACTTTAAGAGGAAGAAACCTTGAGCAGGACCTGGCTCATATGGGGGGACCCTCCTGCCGAAGGCCAGCCGGGTAGAGAAAGAAAAGAGGGGAGACAGGACAGAGAGAGGATGGAGGACGGAGAGAAGATGGAGGACAGAAAGAGGAGAGCACACAAATGACTAAATACAATGACCATATAAACATAAACAGATGGAGGTAGCAGCACTGGGATGAGATGGCCAGAGGACCAGGTCGCCGATCACCACGTCAGTCGGCACCCAAACACAAGTGGAGGAGAACCCCGGGATGGACAGAGGATGGAACTGCAAGTCAGCATGAAACCCAGGACACTCTGGCCTGCAAATACACAGAAAGAAAAAGGAGGCAAAACCAGCACAACAAACCAGAGGAAAGCAAAGAATATGGAGCACAGTTTCAGTAACAAGGTGCTCCCAAATAATTATGAGCTGGAGGAGGAGGAAGGGAGGAAGAAAGGGAAGAAAAAGGAGAAAAGCAGTGGAGACACCACTCAGCAGATCATGTTGGTGTCCCCCTGTAGCGTAGGCCTATAGCAGCATAGCTATGACGAAGCTGTGATTAAGACGAGCTACTCTAGTCTTACTACTACAACTATAGTTATAACTATTAGCCCCTACACACTATAGATTAGACTAATTGTAGGCTTTACTAACAGAAATGTTTTCAATTTAGTTTTAAAAGTGGAGGTGGTGTCAGCCTCCTTAACCCAAAATGGTAGCTGGTTCCATAAAAACGGTGCCTGGTAGCAGAAGGCCCGTCCTCCAAACCTACTTTTAGATATTCTAGGAACGACGAGTAATCCTGCACTCTGAGAGCGGAGAGCTCTATTAGGAGCATAACATGCTATCAAGTCTTGTAAATAGCATGGAGCTAGGCCATTAAGGGCCTTATATGCGAGAAGCAGAATTTTAAACTCAATTCTAAATTTCACGGGAAGCCAATGGAGGGAGGCTAACACGGGAGAGATGTGATCTCGCTTACGGGTTCCTGTCAGCACCCTCGCTGCTGCGTTCTGGATCAATTGAAGGCTATTCAGCGAGCTTTTCGGACATCCTGCTAACAACGCATTACAATAATCCAGTCTAGAACTGACAAAAGCGTGGATTAATTTTTCGGCATCACCCTGGGAGAGGATGCTCCTAATTTTGGCAATATTTCGGAGATGAAAAAAGGCAGTCTTGCAAACCTGATTAATATGCTGCTTAAATGACATATCCTGATCAAAAATAACTCCAAGGTTTTTCACAGCTGTGCTGGAAGCCAGCGTAAACCCAGCTAATCCGTTCCTCAGGTGTTTTGGACCAAAGACAATAACCTCTGTTTTATCCGAGTTTAAAAGCAAAAAGTTAGAGGACATCCAGGACTTAACGTCATTAAGACACCCTTGAAGTTTAGCCAAAGGTTTTGTTTCCTCTGGTTTCATAGGTAAGTACAGCTGCGTATCATCAGCGTAGCAATGAAAGTTTATGCCATGGCTCTGGATAATTTTTCCCAAGGGCAACATGTATAAAGTGAAAAGGATTGGTCCCAGAACTGAACCCTGTGGGACACCATAGCAGACCCTAGTCCGTGCAGAAGAAACGTTATTAACATGGACGAACTGGAACCTGTCAGACAGGTATGACTTAAACCAGTGACTAACTAAACTAAACTAGTGATACCTGGTCTAGTGTTAACTGGACTAGTGTTAACTAGTGTTAACTGAACTAGTGATACGTAGACTAGTGGTAACTGGACTAGTGATACGTAAACTAGTGTTAACTGGACTAGTGTTAACTTGACTAGCGTTACCTGGACTAGTGATACCTGGTCTAGTATTAACTGGACTAGTGTTACCTGGACTAGTGATACCTAGACCAGTGTTAACTGGACTAGTGTTAACTTGACTAGCATTACCTGGACTGGTGTTACCAGGACTAGTGTTAGCTGGACTAGTGTTACCTGGACTAGCATTAACTGGACTAGTGTTACCAGGACTAGTGTTAGCTGGACTAGTGTTACCTGGACTAGTAATAACTGGACTAGCATTAACTGGACTAGTGTTACCAGGACTAGTAATAACTGGACTAGCATTAACTGGACTAGTGTTACCTGGACTAGTATTAACTGGTCTAGCATTAACTGGATTAGTGTTAGCAGGACTAGTATTAACTAGTCTAGCATTAACTGGACTAGTGTTACCTGGACTAGTGTTACCAGGACTAGTGTTACCTGGACTAGTATTAACTGGACTAGTGTTACCAGGACTAGTAATAACTGGACTAGCATTAACTGGACTAGTGTTACCTGGACTAGTATTAACTGGTCTAGCATTAACTGGATTAGTGTTACCAGGACAAGTATTAACTAGTCTAGCATTAACTGGACTAGTGTTACCTGGACTAGTGATACCTGGTCTAGTACTAATTGGACTAGCATTAACTGGACTAGTGTTAATTGGACTAGTGTTAACTTGACTAGCATTACTTGGACTAGTGATACCTGGTCTAGTGTTAACTGGACTAGTGTTAACTAGTGTTACCTGAACTAGTGATACATAGACTAGTGGTAACTGGACTAGTGATACGTAAACTAGTGTTAACTGGACTAGTGTTATCTTGACTAGCGTTACCTGGACTAGTGATACCTGGTCTAGTATTAACTGGACTAGTGTTACCTGGACTAGTGATACCTAGACCAGTGTTAACTGGACTAGTGTTAACTTGACTAGCATTACCTGGACTAGTTATACCTGGAGTAGTGTTAACTTAACTAGTGTTACCTGGACTAGTAATACCTGGTCTAGTACTAACTAGTCTAGCATTAACTGGACTAGTGATACCTGGACTAGTGATACCTTGTCTAGTATTAACTGGACTAGTTTTAACTGGACTAGTTTTAACTGGACTAGTGTTAACTTGACTATTACATACCTGATCAAATTTTTAAGACCAGTTGAAAAATGCAAGAACTTACATTTTTCACTGTTGGATCTTAAAAAGTTCTAAGAGCCATTTCAAAATCCAAAAAGATGAAATATGAGTGAGAGAAAAAATATTTGAGTCAGCAATGCAAACAATATTTAAACTGAAAGAGGTTAGCGGCTACATGGGTGAAGAGCATCTACGTATCAAAACATGGATGAAATGAACAAAGGAGACGGACAGAAGACTCCGTCCATCATTTCATATAGTATAAGAGTATAAATGGGGCTGAACCCTGCCAGCGAGCTCTGCTAGTCCTCATTTCAGGTGTTTTTTCTGCAGCGACACTTGAAATTCTTGGACAGACTTGATCAGAACAGAACATTCACTTGATCTGTGAATGTGATATTAATCATCAACATGGGTTCTGGTTTCCAGTCCTGCTGGTCGTCAGAAATGTCAACATGTTATTTGGAAGTTCATTTTGTCACTTGGACTCGGCGTATCACTTAAGCTAGCTACCGTAGTCGCTGGAGGTTGTCCCTGATGTTTCTGTATAAACCTGTGCTAAAGACAGATTAAACTCACCTTATTTTCATTCTAAGTTTTTTTTTTTGTGTAAGTATGTCAATGAATCCACAAAACTGACTAAAAGGGCTTTTTATTTGCACTTAAATATTTTGTGTGAAACATCTTAAATGTTCTTTTTTTAAAGGAGCTGTCCGCTCATCTCGTCTCCATCAACAGTGAAGAAAAAGCCATTGTTGTGACTTTCAAAACGTTTGAAGAAATATGGAAATTCAGCACATATTACACAATAGGTACGACGCTCATTAAATCAGTAACATCAGATGTTTTGATCCGGTTTTGTCTGTCATGTGTCACGTTCAGTACTCTAATGGTTCTAGACATTTAAAGTGACGCGAGAGCGCTTTAGTTCATGATGAAGATGGTTCTGATGTTGAAACTTTGCTGCAGTTTCTTGTCTTTGTTTTCCATGAAATCCCTCCTCCAGGGTTCTTGTGTCACAGTCTGGAGAAGGTTCTGTTGGACCAGAGAGTCTGGCTCACTTCTCTGGAGGAGGAGGTCTCCATTCAGGTTTTAATTCACGAGGAAACTCTGAACCTCTTCCACAAAGGCATCCTCTTACAGGAAGGTAAGTGGGGACTTAAAGGTTTCTTTTGAGTCTTCTGGAACATTCTGAAGATAGAAAACATTCAATATAGTTATTTATCTAAAGCCTTTCTCAAGAAAAAAGGGCCGAGACTCAATATGGTGGCCTGAAACTTTTGGAGTTAACTTCTTTTCTGCATAAATTTACCAAAAAAATGAGATCTGATCTTCATCCAAGTCCCAGTAAGAGACAAATTAATCAAATAACAATTATAATGACCTTGGTCTGGATCCAGGAGTGCTGTTTAATTAAAACTGGTGTCTCTACTGGTCCTGTTAGACCTCAGACGGTGGACTTGTGTCTCTACTGGTCCTGTTAGACCTCAGACGGTGGACTGGTGTCTCTACTGGTCCTGTTAGACCTCAGACAGTGAACTGGTGTCTCTACTGGTCCTGTTAGACCTCAGACGGTGGACTGGTGTCTCTACTGGTCCTGTTAGACCTCAGACAGTGGACTGGTGTCTCTACTGGTCCTGTTAGACCTCAGACGGTGGACTGTGTCTCTACTGGTCCTGTTAGACTCAGACAGTGGACTGGTCCTGTTAGCTCAGACTACTGGTGTCTACTGTCCTGTTAGACCTCAGACAGTGACTGTGTCTCTACTGGTCCTGTTAGACCTCAGACGTGGACTGTGTCTACTGGTCCTGTTAGACCTCAGACAGTGTGGACTGGTGTCTCTACTGGTCCTGTTAGACCTCAGACGGTGGACTGGTGTCTCTACTGGTCCTGTTAGACCTCAGACAGTGGACTTGTGTCTACTGGTCCTGTTAGACCTCAGACAGTGGACTGATGTCTCTACTGGTCCTGTTAGACCTCAGACAGTGGACTGGTGTCTCTACTGGTCCTGTTAGACCTCAGACAGTGGGCCGGTGTCTCTACTGGTCCTGTTAGACCTCAGACAGTGGACTTGTGTCTACTGGTCCTGTTAGACCTCAGACAGTGGACTGATGTCTCTACTGGTCCTGTTAGACCTCAGACAGTGGACTGGTGTCTCTACTGGTCCTGTTAGACCTCAGACGGTGGACTGATGTCTCTACTGGTCCTGTTAGACCTCAGACGGTGGACTGATGTCTCTACTGGTCCTGTTAGACCTCAGACAGTGGACTGATGTCTCTACTGGTCCTGTTAGACCTCAGACAGTGGGCCGGTGTCTCTCAGACAGTGGGACGGTGTCTCTACTGCTCCTGTTAGACCTCAGACAGTGGGCCGGTGTCTCTACTGGTCCTGTTAGACCTCAGACAGTGGACTTGTGTCTACTGGTCCTGTTAGACCTCAGACAGTGGACTTGTTTCTACTGGTCCTGTTAGACCTCAGACAGTGGACTGATGTTTCTACTGGTCCTGTTAGACCTCAGACAGTGGGACTGGACTTGTCTCTACTGGTCCTGTTAGACCTCAGACGGTGGACTGATGTCTCTACTGGTCCTGTTAGACCTCAGACGGAGGACTGATGTCTCTACTGGTCCTGTTAGACCTCAGACGGTGGACTGATGTCTCTACTGGTCCTGTTAGACCTCAGACAGTGGGCCGGTGTCTCTACTGGTCCTGTTAGACCTCAGACAGTGGACTTGTGTCTACTGGTCCTGTTAGACCTCAGACAGTGGACTGGTGTCTCTACTGGTCCTGTTAGACCTCAGACAGTGGACTGGTGTCTCTACTGGTCCTGTTAGACCTCAGACGGTGGACTGGTGTCTCTACTGGTCCTGTTAGACCTCAGACAGTGGACTGGTGTCTCTACTGGTCCTGTTAGACCTCAGACGGTGGACTGGTGTCTCTACTGGTCCTGTTAGACCTCAGACAGTGGACTTGTGTCTACTGGTCCTGTTAGACCTCAGACAGTGGACTGATGTCTCTACTGGTCCTGTTAGACCTCAGACAGTGGACTGGTGTCTCTACTGGTCCTGTTAGACCTCAGAAAGTGGGCCGGTGTCTCTACTGGTCCTGTTAGACCTCAGACAGTGGACTTGTGTCTACTGGTCCTGTTAGACCTCAGACAGTGGACTGATGTCTCTACTGGTCCTGTTAGACCTCAGACAGTGGACTGGTGTCTCTACTGGTCCTGTTAGACCTCAGACGGTGGACTGATGTCTCTACTGGTCCTGTTAGACCTCAGACAGTGGACTGTGTCTCTACTGGTCCTGTTAGACCTCAGACAGTGGACTGTGTCTCTACTGGTCCTGTTAGACCTCAGACAGTGGACTGTCTCTACTGGTCCTGTTAGACCTCAGACAGTGGGACTGATGGGTCTCTACTACGGTCCTGTTAGACCTCAGACAGTGGACTGTGTCTCTACTGGTCCTGTTAGACTCAGACAGTGGACTGTGTGTCCTGTAGACCTCAGACAGTGGACTTGTTTCTACAGGTCCTGTTAGACCTCAGACGGAGGACTGATGTCTCTACTGGTCCTGTTAGACCTCAGATGGTGGACTGATGTCTCTACTGGTCCTGTAGACCTCAGACTGTCTACTGGTCCTGTTAGACTCAGACAGTGGGACTTGTCTCTACTGGTCCTGTTAGACCTCAGACAGTGGACTTGTTTCTACTGGTCCTGTTAGACCTCAGACAGTGGACTTGTTTCTACAGGTCCTGTTAGACCTCTGATGTCTCTACTGGTCCTGTTAGACCTCAGACAGTGGGCCGGTGTCTCTATGGTCCTGTTAGACCTCAGACAGTGGACTTGTGTCCTGTCCTGTTAGACAGTGGACTTGTTTCTACTGTCCTGTAGACTCAGACAGTGGACTTGTTTCTACAGGTCCTGTTAGACCTCAGACGGTGGACTGATGTCTCTACTGGTCCTGTTAGACCTCAGACGGAGGACTGATGTCTCTACTGGTCCTGTTAGACCTCAGACGGTGGACTGATGTCTCTACTGGTCCTGTTAGACCTCAGACGGAGGACTGATGTCTCTACTGGTCCTGTTAGACCTCAGACAGGACTGATGTCTCTACTGGTCTGTTAGACCTCAGACAGTAGACTGGTCAGACCTCGGAGGACTGATGTCTCTCCAGGTTGTTCATGTAAATTGGGAGTCTTCCTTATACTCCAGAGTAGTTCGTGGTGTTCCTCAGGGTTCTGTAGTTGGACCAATACTTCTCATTCTACATGCTTCCATTAGGTTCTATTATCGGGCAGAACTTCTATCCAGATGATGCTCAGCTGTACCTCCATGAAACCAGATAAGACCTGTAAACTAACTAGACTACAATCATATCTTAATGACATGTCTTCTCAAAAGAGAACTTCGCTAACTGCAGGTTACTTGTGGTTCCTAGACTTTCCAACAGTAAAATGGGAGGCAGAACCTTCAGTTATCAGGTTCCCAGTTAGTGTTCAGGATGCAGACATCCTCTACCTTAAGATTAAAACTTTCCTCTCTGATTAATCTTATATTTGGGCACAGCTTCGTAGATGATCTTCTTGTACGTATGTGTCATTATTATAGCTTCTGTCTTCTTATTAAAGACCAACTGGTCTGAGGCAGATGATCGTCCTCCATGGGTCTGGTTCTGGTTCTGGTGGAGGTTTTTTAGTTGTTGCTTGCTCAGGATGGTGGATTACACCGAACACCAGGGTTTGATGCAGTTTGTTGGGCTCCTGTTTTTGTGAATTGGTCATTTCATTGTCTCTGTCTGTCTCTTCAGGCTCGTTGTTTGGACGCTGCAGCGCCAGCCAGATGTTCGACGGCTCCACATCTGCAGGAGACCTGTACCTGGAGCAGGGAGACATCGCCCAGTTCGAGCCGCCCTTCCTCGGCTCGGGGTGGACCGTCCTGTGCCTCGTGATGGAGCCCGGGGTACCGCACCCAGACCCGCTCTGGAACCAGTCGTCCCATTTCATCAGTGAGTCGCACCCCCAACAGACCACCGTGACTGGACCCGATCACACTGGTCAGCTCTCATACTGTGGTCACCTGGTTTTTCCACAGGTGGTTTCTCAAATCCTGCACGGAGAGCATTTTAGTCGGTGATGGAAAACCCACCTGCGACTTCCCTCTGCAGTTTGGTACGTCCTTCTCTGCTACCTACTGTTTCAACACCAGAGGTCACTGTTGCACCTTTGATCAGGTGCAAAAGGTGGCTGGGAGTTGCAGAATTGAAAAGAGATGAAAGCTTTTTAAAACTGATTCAAATGACATTATCAGTGTCTCTGATTGATCCTACAACAAGCACTCAGTAGATTCACTCGTTCACATGTCAATAATAATAATAATAATAATAATAAGGGCCAAATACCTCAACCAACAATACATGTGCATAATACGAAGGAGGTAAAACTGCCACTGAACCTCCCGAGCCATGGTCAACCCTTCTTAATCACTTTCTTCGGAGAATAACCGCTATCAATAACTAGGGGTGCACGATAATTATCTGGCCAATAACAGGAAATTATGACGTCATCCCGATAACTCCAATATCACGACGAATAGCCCCGATAACATATATACTTTCTGTCAACACAGCAGTGCCTCGCTCCCTCTGAGCCTTGAATGACCGGCAGTGAATGTTTATGTTCAAGTGACGTCGGCATAATCGGCATAAAGAAAAACGATTACTCAATCAGGAAAATCAAGAATACCCCCTCATGCCAGAAACAACTCGTTAACTCGGTAATAATTTAGTAGTTGCTGACTTTGAACTGATATTCACAGTATTTCCCCTCATGCTACACATAAAAAAAGAAAAAAAAAATAGAAAAGGCTGAAAGAACAACTAGCAAACGAGGGAACATGGGAACTGAATGGATCACCACCAGCTAGTCATCCAAGTAGACTCAGGTCTGTCAGTGATCCAATAATTTGAGTCTGGTGCTGAAGCAGGGAAACATCTAAGACATGCAGGACAGCGGCCCTTGAGGACTGGAGTCTGAGACCCCTGCTCTAGGGAGAATATCTTGTGCCAAACCTCCTAAAGCTGCTATTAAGGGATAGCAGGTAGCAGGAGGGGCGTTCCCCCGCAAAGAACGCAATCTTCCACCTCCCGAAACCTGCGATATTACCTGCGCCAACCGCTATATTATCCACACATTATGCATGGGAGTGGTTAGGACGTTCCACTTGTTTAACCAATCAGTGCGTCAGTAGCCATTGCCTTTAAGAGCAGGTTGCGGTACCCGCTAACTGCTATGGAGCCTCTTTCATCCAGATCAGAGCAGCTCTCATGGGGGGCTCGTCTGGGACTCTGCTGTAGAGCTTCCTCCTCTTCTTTCCTCCTCCTCCTCTGCACTGATATATACATAACTAGCTCTAACTAATGTGGAGCAAATGATTTAATCATTTCTTTTGTACTCCAAGAAGTTCCAACAAACTGCTCAGAAAAAAATAGAGCCAGTGATGTTCCAGGAAAGCATTTCTTAACTAGAAAACTCACCAGATCTTCCCATAAAAACGCCTGATCCAGCCATTCGCAGTGCCACCTCCTTGCCTTGGTCGTCCCCTGGATTGTTGGTTTGGCTGCCAACCCTTGAATCCTCCTTTTTTACTTCTGAGAGAATTAAACTCTTAAAATTCCAGAACTCCCTTCCTGTCTCCATTGTGGTTGCTTTAGGGATCAATAAACAACTAAACCTTAACGGCGCAATGTTATCGAAAATTTGAAAGTGATCCAGAATCCAGGAATTTGTAGAAAGCGCAAGAGACACGCCCATTGCCGCGCCTACAATGTGAGTAAGGGAGTCGGCATAATGGGTAGCAGCTTTAGGGAGCGGAAGATTGCATTAGCGGTTGGTAGAGGCTCCTAAATCTGAGATTTGCAGGTAGTGGGTAGCAGGAGGTGTAAGATCGGGCCCTATGTCTCTAAACCTTCTTGGGAACGTCTTGGTGTTCCTTCAGTAGAGCTGGATGAGCTGAGAGGGAGGTCTGGGGATGTATGAGGTAATTCTGCTGTCCTTTAATCCTCTTCTCCATTCAGCCACAGGAGTCTGTCTAGTCACAGTGGCGTATGACGCCGAGGGCCCCGATGAGCTGAGCGTGGCGCCTGGTGATCGCATCATCGTGGTGGGACTTCTGGTATCCTGCTTTGATTGGTTCACCGGGAGGAAAGAGGCGACGGGAGAAGTTGGTCTCGTCAAGACCAGTTCAGTAAAACCATCCGACGAAACCCTCGAGTGAGTGAAACAAATCCAGACTTTAACCCTTTTCAAGATGGAGACGATGACGATGTTTGCTGGGTTTTATTCTGTTCGACCGTTTCAGCTCAGTGGATATAATTCTGGAAGGAGAGGAATGGCTGTTCTCCTGTCAACGAGAGGACGAAGTCGTACAAGAATCGATTAAGAAACTGAAGAAACGATCTCAAAATGACAGCGGTCAGAACTACAAACTGGGTAAGACAACATGACATTATATTCACGTCAATCATCTCAGGTCGCTGTGACTGAGACACGTTGTTCCTTATTATGGCTGTAATGTGATGGTGAAAGAAGAATTCATTCCTTCTGTTGGCAACGACCACCCAATGTAAATTTGGACACTTGGGTTTAGCGGTGCACGATAATTATCGGGCCGATAACTATCGGGCCGATAACAGGAAATTATGACGTCATCCCGATAAGTCCGATATCACGACGAATAGCCCCGATAACATTTATATTTCTGTCAACACAGCAGTGCCTCGCTCCCTCTGAGCCTTGAATGACCAGCAGTGAATGTTATGTTCAAGTGACGTCGGCATAATCAGAAAAACGAATACTCAATCAGGAAAATCAAGAATACCCCCTCATGCCAGAAAACAACTCGTTAACTCGGTCATAATTTTAGTAGTTGCTAACTTGAATTGATATTCGCAGTATTTTCACTCATGTTACACATAAAAAAAGAAAAAATAGAAAAGGCTGAAAGAACGACTAGCAAACGAGGGAACGTGGGAATTTACGTTATACCTTGAATGCAGCCTGCAGCACAGCGTACTGATCACAACAAACATGGCGGCGTGGAACTTCGTTAAAGTTTCAGAAGAAGATAGTTTGGTGGTTATTTGTGACGAATCCTCCGAGTGAATTCTACGAGGAGGGAAGCACAAGCTTTAATACGTAAAACCTGATCAGCCACCTACAACATAACAATCACTTCCATGGAGTTTAGAAATCACGCTAACTGAAGCTAATGCTAATGTGTGCGATTTCCATGGAGTTTTGAAATCGCGCACATTAGCATTAGCTTCCGTTAGCGCAATTTCAAAACTCCATGGAAATCGCGCTAACGGAAGCTAATGCTAACGTGTGCAAGCCAGCAGGCAGTCTCTCCTCTCCCTCATTCTCTCTCATCTAAAGCTTCCACGAGATTAAAAAATAAAAACTAAAAACTACTGAACCTCATTTACTTTAATTAAAGATATTAATTCAAATGGAACCACAAGCCAAAATCCTTTAAATGTTAATCTTTTTCAGTTAGTAATTCTGATGCCTGTATTTCCATCAGTTCAAGGAGCCTTTATTTTTTATATCAGTCAGTAATGAACCTTATTTAAGTTAATGTGAGATATCAAATAGGTTTGTTTGATAGCTTTAAGAAAATGTTTGAGAGGATTGACAATAGTTTTTCATTGGAAAAAATAAATATCTGTTCATTTAAAAAGTCCAAACTATTTTTGGTTTTGTTCATAGCATTGATCTTAGGTATATGTGTGTGTTATTGGTTATCAGTATCAGTTTTAAAAAACAGTTATCGTTAATCCCTACTTGGGTTATCTCTCGTGGGAATTGTACTACGTCATAAATCGGTAATGGTCAACAAGGGCTGTAAGATGAAGTTCGCTCCCAGAGCTGCAGTAGACATGATGATAGAGGTGACTAAGAGACACAATAAACTAATGATGGAAGAAGCAAGGGAGAGAAAATGAAAGTGTGATTGAGTAAATGAACAAAAGTAGCTCCTTCAGGCTTCTTTGTTAGCCTCCTGACGAGTTTTCTCCTCGTCCCCTCATCAGCTTTGAAGGCGACGTTGGGAGGGTCGTCCTACGATACCTCGTAGCTACACCACCACCGCTCTGCTGGTGGAAGCACATCACCAGGAGCTCCAGTAGGAGAATCAGGGTTTGAGATTTGTTATTCGGCCCAGCGAGCTCGTTGTTTGGTCTGATGTTGTGAGTTTGAACAAACAGCGTCCCTCCCTTCGTCACGGTGGTGAAACTCTGGAGGTGGACTCTGGGGTGGATCGTAGCGGCTGGTTGCCTGGTTTCATGAGTAGCTGCTCTTTGAATCGAGGTAAACAACATCTGGAGGACATCGCCGTCAAGTCCCTTTGTCAAACTGTTGAGACTGAGATTTTATAACACTTGTTTGGGTGGTTCGGTGCTTTTGGGGAGAATTGGACTTTCCGGAGTTGCATGTTTTGCTGATGGTTTGATCATAAGAGGAGAGAACAGACTGTTTAAATCCTCTAAATAACTTCCTGTATGCTGATATTTTGATACGCTGGTATTAAAGGATCGTTCAGGGTACCGGATACGTGGATGGTTACCATCGTCTTGGCGGAGCTCCATGGTTCATCCAGTTCCTTCCCTAGTTTCTTTTATAGACCTTTTCGGGCCAGCCCCCCAGAAGTACCCCGTCCACCATTACTAGGTTGTGCTACAGAGCGTCACTTTCACCGGCTCGCAGATTAACCAGTGTTTTTTCTCTTTCCACAAATATATATTTTTATAATGTCGAGTCGGTCGAGTGGGAATACATGTTCCGTTATAAACTGTGCCAACAATGGCGTGAAAATTCAACAATGGAAGAAGAAAGTATGTGAAATACACAAGCCTTTACTGCACGAAGAC
The DNA here is from genome assembly GCA_018398805.1 of Hirundichthys speculiger. Taxonomy (NCBI): domain Eukaryota; kingdom Metazoa; phylum Chordata; class Actinopteri; order Beloniformes; family Exocoetidae; genus Hirundichthys; species Hirundichthys speculiger. The sequence continues at coordinate 214,030 of JAGFBZ010000159.1, forward strand.
TGTGTTTGTTAGCAGAACAAGAAGTTAGGAAGACGTGGGTGAAAAATATCAACAGAAAGGACTTTGTTCCAAATGAATACAGCCGGTGAGTTTTCGTTAACATTCAATCTCGTACTACTCATAGTCTCGCTGAGAGTACGTGGAATGTTAACCATCGTCTTGGTGCGGACTCCATGTTCATCCAGTTTCCTTCCATTTTCTTTAGAGACCTTTTCGGGCCAGCCCCACCAGAAGTACCCCCTTCCACCATTACTAGGTTGTGCTACAGCGTCACTTTCACACGGCTCGCAATTAACCAGTGTTTTTTCTTTTCCAACAAAATCTATATTTTTATAATGTCTAGTCGGTCGAGTGGTGGATAACATGTTCCGTTATAAACGTGGCCAACAATGGCTGAAAATTCAACAATGGAAGAAGAAAGTATGTGAAATACACAGCCTTTACTGCACGAATACTGCCTTGTTAGCAGAACAAGAGTTAGGAGACTGGGTGAAAAATATCAAACAGAAAGGACTTTGGTTCCAAATGACTACAGCCGGGTGAGTTTTCGTTAACATTCAAATCCTCGTACTACCATAGTCTCGCTGAGAGTCCCGGACAGATTCTGGCCGAAAGAACAGCAGTAATGAGGCTCTGTAGCCCTCGGCACTAGTCACTTAGCACAAGCCTATAAATCAATGAATGAATGAATGAATGAATGAATTAGGAGAATGATAAAATAAATTAAATATAACATTAACACATAGCCTAATTTACCGCTAGCGTTAACGTTACAGTAGCATAATCTTTATGGCTTGTTGACGTTAGTTATAGCCAGCGTTGCATTTTTCACGTATTCCCACAGTTTTTAGTGTTTGATTATGGGAATAGATCATGCTATTTCCATAACCAATCATTAAAAACAGCGATAAAATACCTTCATCTGTAACTGGAGGCCACTGCCTAACATCATCAATCCAAGACATGTCTGCGTTATCAGTAACAGATGCTCCACGCTGCTGTGTTTGGGTTAGTTGGTGGAACACTGCACACTCCAGTTATGGCGGGGCCACTAGGGGGCGCATGTCCACAATTTTTAAGTCGAAAAGGTGTATATCCCTCTCCTGTCTGGTTTTTTTAGTCTGGCAGTTTCTTTGTCAGCTCTCAGTGAAGCAGGTCTGACATTTACGTTGTTGTTCCTTCCGTCTTCATGTTTAAAGAAGGCTGTGTAAACTTACATGGATTAAGATCTTCTCGTTTCTCTTTCTTGTATTCTTCTCGTCCTATTTCAGATACAGTAACTTACCAACACTCTGGAAATAAAACGGCATGTAAGTATTGGCCACATGCAGTGTATCTTCTATTAATTTCTCTCCTCTGTTCGTCAGCGTACATTCTTTTTTGTCTTTTTTGTTTCTTGTGCAGTCAGTTCTTCTAGAGCTGATGCTCAGCAGACCGAGCTGATGGGAAACATTCAGACGATTCTCGCTCAGGTAAAATATTCACTGCCGGACTCGATTGTGACCAAGAGCGGGACTCTGGAGGACCCAGGAGGTGCCGGTCTACCGCGGTTCACCGTTCGCCCGGTCGTAGAGGGGGCCGACAACACCGAGAGCTTCCTTCCCCTCTTCTCTTTTCTGGACGGGCAGCGCCCCAAAGCGGAGTTCGGGACTCTGTACGGGCTGGGCCCCGAAGAGCTCGCCGCCTCCGTGTTCACGGGTCACTCCGACGACGACGAGCTGGTCGCCTTTCTTGGCGTCGCCAGGGAAACGGCCAGGAAGAGACGCCTGTTTTGGCTGCAGACCCGCTTGTGCTTCCTGCTGGGCAAGCTCTGCGCCGGTAGGTCCAAGTTCAGCCAGGCCCGGGTCTACTTCGAGGAGTCCCTCGGCGTTCCCCGGGAGGGCTTCGGCGACCTCGGGCTGCTGGCCAGCGTCTACTCCAACCTGGCCGCCATCTACCTCCTGCAGAAGAACAAAGAGAGCTTCTTCGCGGCCGCAGAGCGGCTTGGCGCCTTGCTCCTGGGAGTCCCGGACTGTCTGAAAGAGCTTAGAGGACGACTCCGCTCTGAAGTACGTCCTGAAGAAAGCCGTTTTGTCCCACAACAGGAGGGCGGAGGCCAGAGCCTGTTATCTGCTGGCGAAGCACCACCGGACCCGTTCTGAAGGCGACCGGGCCGTACCTTACCTCGAAAGGCTGCTTGATGTTTGTGACGAGGCTCGGGGAGGATGGAGCATCTCCCCCAGTCACGGATACCTGACCCTGGGGGAGCTTTACAGCAAACTCGGACTCCCCCGCCTCGCCGTCAGCTCGGCCAGGAGAGCGTCTCTGCAGCCGTCTGCCTCGCTGTCCGACTGCCTGGCCAGCATGACGTTAGTCCTGAACGACGTCGCAGGACAGGAATCCTCTGTTCCGCCTCCAGCGGCTCCGTATTTATACCGGGCCCTGACTTTTCCCAACGTCCAAACCGGAGGACGTCCCCTTTACCGCGTCTTGAGCCATCAGCTCACCCTCTGTCTCTGCCAGCTCTTTTATAAGCACAGCATGGTCGGACACGCCATCCGCCACATGCACGCCCTCGTCAACAGCGGTCTGCCTTCAGAGCGAGAGCCCGTCTCAGTTCCAGAGAGAAGTGGCGCCCTCATCTGGCTGGCGTGGCTTCACATTGACAGCGAGGAGCCCCATGTTGCTTTGGATATCCTGGACTCGTTCCTGGCGTCCATGCCAGCAGACTGCACCTCTCCTCAGGAAGGTTGGTGGCTTTTTTAACGACGTTATCTGTTAAAATAACAGTTGCTGTTGTTCGTAGGTTTGTCCGCAAGCCATGTACGGGGAACTCTTTGGTTTAAAGCAGGATAGAGGTCTTTGGAACAACCCGAAAACCCGAGGTTCCGACCCGACCCGAATCAGGTCTCGGGTCCATTCACTTTTTTATGGACCCGAAACCCAAATAGACCTGTGAAAATTTGACCAGAAACCAACCTGACCCGAGCTATTATCATAAGTCCGGGGGCCCAAATCCGAATGGACCCGCAATATTTGGACCCGGAACCGACCCGACCTGAGCCTTTAGTTACTGACCACGAACTGAACCAAGATACCCGAATAGAACCAAGACAATCCAGCCCATAGTTGCTAACGTTAAAGTTGTCTAGCGTTGAATAAAACTTGATTTTCTTACCTAAAGTTGTCTTCTTCTACCCGGTTCAGTTGCTACATAGGCTACGTGATGTAAACAACAATAAATCCACGTCGTTATTTTCTTTGTGGATACAGATGCTATTGGTAGCAACTGCTAATGCTAATAGCCTACACCCAGTCAGGACGTGTGTGAATATGTTCTCTCATCCAGCGTTGTCATGTTGGTGATCCGTTGTGCTTTACAGCTCCCGGGCAAAACGCTAATAACACGCTACGGCAACACGGTTGTTTCATGACAAACACGCCACGTTAATGAATAATTAATTAAACTGCCCCGAGTCCTGACATTAGCTGCTACCGCTAATATCTTTACCTCTCTCAAGTAAAAGCGGACCCAGCCTGTCAGAGAGCACCGACCGGACCCGAGACTAACTACTAATTCCAACCTGAACCCGGGGTCACGTCTTTTGATTGGACCCGAGACCTGACTCGGGTCAGGTCGGAACCTCGGGTTTTCTGGTTGTCGGAGGCCTCTTCCACGGGTTAATGTACTGGCGATTTGTGCCCAGTTGTGGTGTTTTATTTTGAAAAATCACCAGATTCTCTTTGCCAGTGTTCTTCAGCCCCGGCCCTCAGAACCTGCTGTCCCCCATGTTTTAGATACCCGGCTTGTGTGGTCGTTGACGACAAGCTGATGGCGATCCAGTCAGGGGCGTTTGAGCAGGAAACATCTAAAGCATGCAGGACAGTGGTCCTGAGGACCAGGGTTGAGACGGTCCAGCGGCATGTTTTTAGTGGAGCAGAGCTGACGGTCACCTCTGGGACGCTGCTAAACCTCATCACAGCTCCACAGCTAGAATGACTGTGATTCAGAGCAGCTGGTAAAGCAGCTTAAGGGACATTTGTACATTTGCTTAAGGTCCCTGCTGCCAGAAGATGGTCCTTCCCTGGTCTTCACTTCCTTTAACCAGCTGGTCTTCAGCTGGAAGGTCCCCTCTTTAGATCCAGGTCCTGATCAAGGTTTATTCCCTCTTAAAGGGGAGTTTTTCCTTGCACCTGTTTGGCTTAATCATTTTTCTCCAGCTAGGGGAGTTTTTTTTACTTGCCATTGTTTTTTTTAATTAAGATTTAATAATGTTACTTATAGTTAATAATATTGTTTAAAATATGCTCTGGGTCTCTAGTTTTCATAGACACAACTCGTATTGTAATAGACGCTATACAAATAAATCTGAATCAAATTTTTAATCCAGGGGTTCACTTTCTTTTCCCCTGCACTGTGAATGTGTAATGTTTTAACAAGGGCCGGGCAACAATTAAAAATTTTCAGTCATAATTAATCGCACGATTTCCCTGATTAATCACGATTAATCGCATTGTATACGCAAAGTCAAATAATGAATTCAAAAGTAGTGTAAAGTAGTGTATTTAAATGTTCTGCTGCCATATGAACTAAAGTGTCATAACATTTGTTGTTCAAACACTTTTAACATCAACACTTGTCAGTAACACATATTTAGTGTAAATCTCATCTTAAAAAATGTCAAATAAAATAAAGCTTATTGCCACTGCCAGGGCATTAATGTCATCCTGTTTTTATGAAAAATAAAAAAAGTCTACCAACAAAATCCTGAGCCACAATCAGAACATTAAAACAGGTAATTTCTGAGGTAACAGTAAAAACTTTTAACGGGGAGTTCAACTTGTCAGTTGTTACAAATAACCGTGTTTCTTTTGAATCCTCCGTCTGGGAGAACTTTAAAATGAAAATGTCCATGTTAGAGTTCTGTAACTTTACCGTTCTCCATGTCTGTTTTAGCTTTTCCGCATGTTTTTCCGCCAGTTATCTTCCGGTTCTGCAGCAGCCAGGAACAGACTTTTCAAAACAAAAGCATGTGAGCAACATGGGCGATTAAATAAATGTTGGTATTAATAAATGAATGAGTTAATGCGATAATAGCGCGTTAACTTGCCCAGCCCTAGTTTTAATGTTAAATAATTGGGACTTAGATGAAGCTAAGGTATAACCAGAGGTTCTCGTTGTTTTTCTTGCCACATTCTCCAGCGGTATGATTGTTGATTTAATTTTTATCATTTTATCTCACAGGTGTGGTGCTCAACATGCGCGGTGTGGCCCTGCGATGCATGGGTGACCACCGGGGGGCGGCAGAGAGCTACCAGGCTGCTGCCCACATCTGCCAGGAGTACGAGGACATGCCGAACTGGGCCGTGGCTCAGGCTAACCTCGGTGAGATTTTATATCCGTCAGTGTGACATTCCTGAGTGGCAGCTCTGGGACGTGACTGTCTGGCTCTCCTTCTTCTTCTTCTTCTTCTTCTTCTTCTGCACAAAGGCTTGCTGTGTCTGAAGGCCGGCGCTAAAACGCTAGCGCAGAGGCACCTGTTGGAGGCGGTGCAGCTCTTCTCTGAGCTCAGGGAAGAAAGCCACGAGCAGAACTTCATCACGGTGCTGCTGGAGCTGGGGCAGCACTACGTGGAGCAGCAGCAGCTGGATTATGGGAAAGGATGCCTGGAGTGGGCTCTGCTGCTGGCTGTCAGGGCCGAGCTGCCGGACTGTAAGTGTCCACGCCTCACCGCTGCTCTGCCGCCGCTTCTTCTTAATCGGCATCTTGGGTGTCAGTGGGAGTTCGTATAGTTGCTTTAAAAACTGTTACATGACATGAAAAGCTCCAAATGCAGCAGTAACAACCGCTTTCACTCGGTGCTGCCACCTAGAGGAGACCATTTTTGTCTAAATGGGGTTTCCCCTATTTTTTTATGCAGGAAATGTTAATTGCAAATAAACAGCGGTATTATATTTTGAGTAAAATATCACGTTTTGGTGTCACGCCAGGCTGTAAGGACCAGAAACGTTGATGCAGCGACAACATTTCAGGTTGACAACTGCCAGACTTCTCATCTGAAGCTGAAGTGGAAACATGCTGTTGCAGCTCCAGAAACTAAATATAAATTGTTGTTTTAAAGTAAAAAGGAGGACAAAGAGAAAAAAAAACAACAAAAAAGGATCCAATAAAACAACCAATGAAGTACAGTGGTACTTCTACTTACAAAATTATTCGGGTCTGGAAGTAGTTTCGTAACCTGAAACTTTCGTAAGTAGAGACGCGTTTTCCATGTAAATGCTCTAATCCGTTCCCAGCTGCCCAAAATTCAAACATAATTTTTTTTTGCAAATTATAAATAATATTAAATGACATAAAAACCTGTAAGAAATACATGTTAGAACTAGAAAAGCACTCGGAGAGACAAGGGGCCCTCCTAGCCAATGGGATGCCAGGAAGATGCTAAGCGATAGCCAATGGCAGAGCAGCTCGGACGCACCGCTTTCAAACCGAGATACAGAGCCGACAGCTATGTTTACGTTCAGTAAACTCTGGGAGCTGCGAGTAGCAGCGCTACTGGATTTATGACTTTACTATCCTGAAATTTCTTTCGTAACTAGAGGCAATATTTTCCCGTTGATGCGTTTCGTAATCTGAAAATTTCGTATGTAGAAACGTTTGTAAGTAGAGGTACCACTGTACTGTTGTTGAACTCCAGCGTATGTTGAATATCAGATTGCTCTATATGTTCGTATATGTACGAATGTTTTATGGTTTTATTTAGAATTATTGCTTAAATATGCTGCTAAATGTGTAGTTTATGTAATTATTTATTGGTTTATGCATTTTTTTTTTAAATTTAAAATGTATGTGAAGTTCAGAACACTGATTTAAGAAATGACTTTCTTTTTTGAAACACATTTAAGCAAACTGTTTGTACGGTGGAAAAAAATCAAATCGGCAGTGAGCTGCACTGATGTCCCCAGTGGTGAAGCACGGTGGAGGGAGCGTCATGGTTTGGGGTTCTAAAACTGCGCCGTTGCTCTTTTCAAGGCCAGCTGGGCGCCATCGGGCACCTGTGCCGCCTGTATGAGCGCCAGAGTCCGGACCAGGCCCAGTGCATCGTCTACCGGCAGCACCAGATCCAGCTGTTGAGACGCGCAGGCAGCCGGGGACAGGAGGGGGACGCGCTGGACGCCGTCAGCCAGCTCTACCTCAGTCTGGGCACGGAGAGGTGCGTGAGCACGTGGTGGCTCTAACGTCCGCCGTACAACATGTGACTCCATGGTGTGCCCCAGGGTTCGATCTTAGGCCCAATACTTTTTAACCTTTATATGCTCCCTCTTAGCGGCGTCATCAGGAGACACGGAGTCAACTTTCACAGTTATGCTGATGACACACAGTTGTACATCTCTGTGTCTCCTGATGACAGAACTTTTCAACTGCATTTTAGATGTCACATCCTGGATGGCAGAAAACTTTCTCCAGCTTAGCCATGACAAAACTGAGGTTTTAGTCATTGGTCCTGAGGCCCTGAGAGAGAATATTTTACCTAAACTACAAGAATTTTCTTCTAATCCACCACCACAAGTGAAAAACCAGATGTGATCTTTGACTCTGAGCTGAATTTTATCCAATACATCAAGAACATCACCAAAGTTGATTTTTATCACTTAAAAAACATAGCCAGAGCCCACCCTACTCTCTCAGGCTAACACAGAGACGCTAATGCTTTTATCACCAGTCGCATTGACTATTGCAGCGGCCTGCTTTCTGGTCTTTCCATGGGCGGCCTACTGCTTTTAGTGCAGACAGTTCCCTGGCAGTGTTGCCAGATTTGGTTGAGCCATTTCCGCCCAATCGCGTTCCAAAACCCGCCCACTTCAGAAAAAAACCACCCAATAAGTGTTTTCATATGAAAACATTTCATATTTGAATAAAAGTGGATTTAAATTCATTTACAGTATTAAACAATTAAGCCTAAATTAATAGTTGTATCTTATCATAGTGCATGTCACAGAAAATGTGCAAAAATGCACATATATCCCAGTGCCAGGCCCAAGTTAACACAGCAGCAGTAACATCAACGACGTAAACACCATTTCTTTTATTTTCCCCACTTAGGCATGATAACCTACTTAGAATAGCCGACCACTTTGAGTTGAGAGAGAGCGGCTTCTGCCTCAGACGTCTGCATCGGCGCACGAAGGTTTGTTGAGGTGACGTCACAATAGTGCGTTGTTACAGCGACTCAATAACTCACTGCGATTAAATATTTTTTAAATTGGATGACCACAATACGAGTGAGCGAAGTATACTGAATTTTGTATTTGTACTGTTTTTAAACCATAAAATAACAGTTTGTTGTGCTGTTTTCACTATATAAAAAAAAAAATGCCAGATGTTGGTAAAAGCAGCCCAAATTGTGTATACCCGCCTAATGCATTTTTTCCCCGCCAGCTGTAATCAAAAGTAGCCCAATTGGGCGGGAAACCGCCCAATCTGGCAACACTGCTCCCTGGGTGTGTTTCCTCCTCGGAGCCAGGCGTTTTTTACATTTTAATACTTATTTTATTGTTTATAGTGGATGGGGTGGGGGGGTCTGTGTTCTCGTGCTGTGTCTTTGGTCTTGGGGAAGATGGATTGGTGGGTGGAGCTGTTTGTTTTTAATCTGTGTAGCACTTTGTTTTGCAATTGACCTTTCGGTAAGCACCGCCCCCTCCCTAGTTACTGTTGCTAGGTCGGACATTCTCGCTGCTCCTCCATTAGGGACAATGTTATTTTGCCATTTTTCCGATGCCTATCAACCGTATTTCCATTACACTAGAATAACTCCATAGTGAAATATTGCTGCTGGGGACCTGCAACAGTGACTCGAGGTGTCCAGAACGTTTGGAGGGACATTTTTATTCTCTTTCCCAAACCAAAACAAACGCTGGAGAATGCAGCTGTAGGTTCAGGTTCTGGTGTGGGACAGACCTATGGACCAGAGCTCATTTCGGAATGCTAAACTCCAAACGTTTTCTCTCAGCGAGAATGTCCGACCTAGCAACAGTAACTAGGAAGGGGGCGATGCTTACCGAAAGGTCAATTCTATTTGTATGAAAAGTGCTATATGAATAAAGTTTGATTGATTGATTGATTGATGCAACAAGGTGGCAGCTTCTGAAACTGGTGTTTTAGAGTTAAGAAGTGTACCTGCATGATGGTTGCTACGCTGGCAGACCTCCAGGAGGTTGATGAGGTCTCAGGAACTGCAGGAACCATCCATATCCAGCAGTAGAGGCTCAATTTGATATTCCAGGCTGTAGATGCTGCACGTTGCTATTAGTAAAGTGATGTCATGATTTAGTAACAGTAAAACAAACTAGTGTAGAAAAACGCTGTAACTGCATACACATCCTAAAGCAAGACTAAAACGTTGGCTGAGGCCACTTCCAAAGAGACTAAAGTAAAGATTATGTCTCTTCTTTGAACTTTTCTATCCTTTGTTTTCTGTTTTTAGGGCCAGCCAGTACTTCGATAGGGACCGAGACTCTGACCAGGACAGTCTCTTGTTCTAGTCAAAAACCATATAAACATATTAATCTCATCATTTGGAGTTGAAGTCTGGTCCAGATTTGGTCCTGACGGGTCGGCGGCGCCCTCTCGAGGGTAAAGCTGGCAGGCGGTCTCCCAGAGACGTGATGTCCCTTTGTGGTTGTCAAACTCTGCATGCATCTCTAAACTCGTCCCAGACTTCCAGGATCTCAGGGCCGGTCCCTCAGACTCACAGCAGGGTCTGATGGGATGATGGCGGCTGCAGCGCCGCATAAAGGGAGAAAATTACAACCCAGTGTGAACCCGTCTGCAGGGAAGCTTTTCACACACCAAAATGTCCTTGGATGGTTTCTGAGAAGCAAAATATTTAGTCTTGCAGAGGCAGGTGGCCGTCTGCTCTGGTCTGTCTGTGAGAGGTCGCAGGAGGTCATTCGCTCGCTGTGCCTCCAAGTGAAGTTGTCTGAATGCTTTCAGGGCGTTCAAGGCAGCGCTGGACTACACCAAGAGCAGCCTCGCCATCTTCATTGACCTGGGCTGCAGGGAGAAGGAGGCGTACGGCTGGCTGAAGGCCGGGAAGATCTACCAGCTGCTCGGCCAAACCGAGCTGGTGGACATCTACGTTCAGGTTGGACACCGGCTTTCACATCGTATGTTCGACTTTTCAGCCGACACACTGTTCGCTTTTTTTTTAGAGGTAACCATCTTTATTGTATTTTGGGTACGATTTCCAGAAGACTGAAGGTCCCGCATTCAGTGGTTCAAAGATAAATATATAAGCATTAACGATGCAGTGGCGATGCAGTGAATATGCAGTGATGATGCAGTGACGATGCAGTGAAGATGCAGTGATGATGCAGTGACGATGCATGAAGATGCAGTGACGATGCAGTGGAGATGCAGTAACGATGCAGTGATGATGCAGTAATGATGCAGTGATGATGCAGTGGCGATGCAGTGACAATGCAGTGACGATGCAGTAATGATGCAGTGACAATGCAGTGACGATGCAGTGACGATGCAGTGGCTATGCAGTGACGATGCAGTAATGATGCCGTAATGATCTAGTAAGCTTGTGAAGATGCTGACTGAAACCATCATCTGCAGTAAAACACCTCCTGATGAAAGGCCACGCTGAGATGAAGCCGCTGCTCCAAAACCATCGTACAGAAGCCAGATTACAGTTTGTAGATGCACGTGAGGACAAAGATCTTCATTCCTGGAGACACGTCCTGCATTGGATGAGATCAAACATGAAGCGTTAGATCGTAACGGTCTTTGTTATTGACTCTGAACTAGAGGTCTTCACAGACTGACCCGACCCACTTTCATAAGTCCAGGACCCGAACCCAAATGGACCCGGAATATTTGGACCTGGAACCAACCCAACCCGAGTCTTTAGTTTCCGACCACGAACTGAACTGAGTTACCTGAATAGAACCGAGACAATCCAGCCCATAGTTGCTCATATTGAAGTTGTCTAGCGTTGAATAAAACTTGATTTTCTTACCTAAAGTTGTCTTCTTCTACTACCGGTTCAGTTGCTACATAGGCTTCGTGATGTAAACAACAATAAATCCACGTCATTATTTTCTTTGTGGATACAGATGCTATTGGTAGCAACTGCTAACGCTAATAGCCTACACCGGTCAGGACGTGTCGTAAATATGTTCTTTCATCCAGGGTTGCCATGTTGGTGATCCGTTGTGGTTTACAGCTGCCGGGCAAACCGCTTATAACACGCTACGGCAACATGGTTGTTTCATGACAAACACGCCACATTAATGAATAATTAAATAAACTGCCCCCTGAGTCCTGACATTAGCTGCCACCACCAATATCTTTACCTCTCTGGAGTAAACGTGGACCCAGACCATAGTGCGAATTACGGGTTTGTCATGTTTGTCATCTCTGGAAAATGTTGACCCCCCCAGTTGTCATTGTATAATTCGCACTCTGTCCGAGACTAACTGTACCGATTCAGACCCAAACCCGGAGTCACGTCTTTTGAATGGACCCGAGACCCGATTCGGGTCTGGTCGGAACCCCGGGGTTTTCTGATTGTCGGATTGTTTCCGAAGACCTCTACTCTGAACTGCCTCCATCTGATCTAAAATGCTGCAGCCAATCTAAACTTCTCTTCATTGGTTTCACTGGTTTCCGTCTGCAACGCTGCCTGACAACAGAACCAGATGGAAGAAGCATTTAGGGCGTGCTGCTCTAAGAAACCTTTTACTGAGGATAATCCTTCTTATCCTGGAGATACTGACTGAAAACAGTGTTTGGCTGAAGGGTGATGGGCAGGAGGCCAAACTACAAACCCTCCCCGGCAGCTTGACGTTGATGTTCTGCTTTTTTGTGGGGTTTTTCAGGCGGCTCAGGATGTCGCTCTGAGCACCGGAGACACCAGCTTCATCCTGAAGCTCCTGGAAGCTGCAGGAGACATCTTCCTGGACAGCTTCAAGGACCAAGTCAAGGCCATCACCTTCTACAGGGTAGTCTGAGTTCAACAACACAGAAAAAAACAAAGGAATTTAAAAAAAAGCTGTAGTAGACGATGAAGGTGACGTGAGCTGTCCCTGTTTGTCGTCCACATGTAGGACCGAGCTCTGCCCATCGCAGCGAAGAGCGGCGGCGCTCGGACCAGGCTGAGGCTGTGCAATAAGCTGACTGAAGTCATGATGCGTCTCGAGATGTACGCAGACGCAGTCGAGTTCGCTCACGTCGCAGTGGACGTCAGCATCACTCTGGGTACGCAACCTGCGCTTCACTGACGGGAGTGTCAGTGTTTTATTTTCAAGTTTGGGCTTCGATGGTGGACCCCAGGAATAAAGTTAGAAGGCTGTGCTCCACGGAGAACCTTCTCACAGTTGTGATTTACCCCCTTGGATCACATTGAAACTGGTGCTGGTTCTACTTTAGGACCTTTTAAGAGCACAGATCCACTACAGAGCCGCATAATGACATCATGACGTCTAATCTCCCTTTTATTAACGTCTTTATTTCTGTAGAAGACCACGGTTCACAAAGGACACAGACAGTAACCTCCAAAACGGCTGCCGTGAATGAAGCTTTATGTAATGCAGGATAACGTTCATGAACACGGGCTGCTGTTTCCAAAAGCTGCCTGGTATTTACAGCATTCAAAAACATTAAGCTTCCAAGCGTTAACTTTTGTGTTTGCCGTTTTAAACCTGATTTAGGGCCAATTCCAATTCCTCCCTTAACCCTCAATCTTTGGCCCTCGAAAGTAAGTGTCAGGACTACCTTGTGACTTAGAAATGAGAAACCCCTTGAGTGCAGTTATGTCTTCAGACTGTGGGGGGCGGCCTTACGCCAAAGCTACATCCAGTCTGTGAAGAAAACAACAACAACGAAGAAGTTGAAAAAGAATAAGATAATATATTTATATAACAAAGACAACAAGATGGTTTTGTAACATTTATATCTTTATTAACTATGAAAATACTTACATTCGTAGCTAGCTTCAAACCGCTTTGGTGTCGAAGATGGTGTCATGCTCTGGGTCTCTGTAAAGTGCCTAGAGACAATTGTCATTGTAACAGACGCTATATAAATAAAATTGAATTGAATTGAATTGAAGACCAGAGTGAGTGCTGTTGGAGACAAAGGTACTGAAGAATGCTAATGAGCTAGCCTTTTAGTGGGGATTCAACCTGATGGGAACATCAACAGATCAGATGAAAATCCAGAAGACAGATTAAATTTCCTACTGATTATGTCACATTTAGTTCCTGAAGTTAGTTGTGGTCGTCTCAGATCCTACAGCTACATCAACTACTCACTGTCTCCAGACAGTCTGACCAGTCTGAATCTGAAGCTCCCAGATGTTCCAGTGGTTTGAGACAGGTGAACGTCTGCATCTGTGTTCCCGTCCTGCAGGTGAGCGTCTGAGTGAGCGAACGGCCTGCCACCGCCTGGCTTCCCTGTTCCACCACCTGCAGCAGTACGAACTGGCTGAGCACTATTACCTGAAGACCCTGAGCCTCTGTCCGAGCCCGCTGGAGTTCGATGAGGAGACGCTTTACTACGTCAGAGTGTACCAGACGCTGGGGGACATCTTGTTCTACGATCTGAAGGTGAGGGTTGAGGTAGCAGATATGAGATGTTCCTCTACAGCTCCAGGCTGGTACCAGTGGCGACAAAAGTGTTTTTGACCTCCTGACTGAGTCACCAAATTTACTTTTTCTAATTTCTAACCTCTGATTGGGTGAAAAGATTACAGCCCGCCTTCTCAGTCACCCACTGACTGCTTATTAATTCCTTTCTACCATTCCTTACATTTATTCTGCCTCTTCTTATTTTTCTGGACAACGCTTATGTATTCTTCATAATTTTTTTCCATTTTTTCCATAAACTTGGCTCAATCAGGAAAGGTATGCTATGACCTTTGTTAGAAATGTATGGTGTGTCGTTACAAACTATGAAAAGAAAACAAATCTCAGTGAAATGAATGCTAATTGGTTGAATTCAGGTTGAAGTCCCACCCTCCTAGAGCTCCGCCCTCCTAGAGCTCCGCCCTAGATTTTCACGGACACTTCATTCAAACTTTAAACAGGTCACCACACGAATCGACTTTTGCAAAGCAAAACTTTTTTTTTAATTTCTTACATAAAATTTCGACTTAATGTCATGAAATTTAATCAGAATGAATTTTCTGTCATTGCTGGTTTTTGTCCTGAAATCAGTCAAATGTTTGTTTGTTTTTGGTTGTAAATTAAAGCAAATTTCTGTCATGAAATCTCAAATTTTGCTAAAAAATTGTGTCTTTTTCTCGTAAACTGGTGACTTGTGTATAATATTTAGATGTTTTTATCTTAGAATTTTCATGACTTTGTCATAAAATAACAAGCTCATGATTTTTTTGTTTAAAAATCAAGATGTTTTGTTGAATTATCAGGAATCACACAGATCTTTTTGCCTCCAAACTGCACATTTTCTGTGCTTTTTTACATGAATGTCAACTTTATGTTGTAAAATTGCAACTATTTGTCCTAAAATCACAAGCTTTTGTTTCAAAATAGCAAATTCTACAAGTTTGTGACTTCTTGACAAAAACTAGCAATTATTTTGTAAAAACACATCAGTTGCATCTGTTGGTATGTCTGTCTGTATGGCTACTAATTTATTTATTTTATTTATTTATATATTTATTTCTCACAAACACAGTCAGACATGTACAACCTAAAACTGTCCCTTGTTATATACAAATAGTAAAGATAATTTAAGAGTTTTAAATTAACAATAATGATGTCATAACAAACTGTAATAAATGTTATAAATAAATAATTATTATTGTTGTATTTTATTACTTAACATTATTGCAGTTTAATGTATCACCATTATTGTTATTTTAATACACTTAAGTTTTATCTTTTACCATTATTTTTTTTGCATGGTATTGTATTTTATTATGTATTTAACATTTATTATAGTTTATAATAAATGACTAATAAATATTAATAAAGTCAAATAAAATTAAAAATAATAACAAGGTAGAATATGTGCCGAAGTAGGATGATAAATTAAATAAAGTGACAGCTACAGGAAGCGTCAATGAGATGTTTACGACAAATAAAGACGGATATAATTAGCTGTATCCTGTCCTCATTAAGCTGCAATATTCAGCAGAGACGTGAAACTGCCGGTGTGACTGAATGAAGACGTCTCTGTCTCTGTCTCTGTCTCTGCAGGACCCGTTTGATGCTGCTGGGTACTACCACCTGGCTCTGGCTGCAGCCATGGACCTGGGCAACAAACGCTCCCAGCTGCACCTGTGCACCCGCCTGGCCACCATCTACCACAACTTCCTCATCGACCGGGAGCTCTCGCTCTTCTTCTACCAGAAGGCCAGAGGATTCGCCGCAGAGCTGAACGTGAAGAGGGTCAACATCTCGTCCGACCTGCAGCACGGCAGCCTGTCGCCTCACGAGACGAGCGGACAGTAGGACAGACCTGATCACTAATCACACCTGGACTGAATCTTCTACCTGCTGATTACGCTGCTCAATAAACGCACAGGTTTCAGAACGTGAGATCCACCGGAGGATCCGGTTGTTCTGTAAGTCTGCAGGACTGTTGAAGCTTCCAAAGACTCGGTCCCACCAATCAGAAACCATTTTACTAATCATGAACAGCCATTTCAGATTTTTCTTTGCGTTAAGTCCTCGGTTTTACCTGAATATTGAAAATTTGAATAAAAAAAAAAAAAACAGGCTCTTGTAGAAAAAAAGAGTTTTTGTTACTTCTGTTATTGGTTGTTTCTCATAGAACCCAGATGACAGTTAATGAGCTCCAGAGAAAATTACCCCACCCCCTACAGATGAAGACTCCGCCCCCTAGAGATGAAGACTCCGTCCCCTAGAGATGAAGACTCCGCCTCCTACAGATGAAGACCCCGCCCCCTAGAGATGAAGACTCCGTCCCCTAGAGATGAAGACTCCGCCTCCTACAGATGAAGACCCCGCCCCCTAGAGATGAAGACTCCGCCTCCTACAGATGAAGACCCCGCCCCCTAGAGATGAAGACTCCGCCCCCTAGAGATGAAGACTCCGCCCCCTGAAGACAGATGAAGACAGATCCCCCCTAGAGATGAAGACTCCGCCCCCTAGAGATGAAGACTCCCCCGCCCCCTAGAGATGAAGACCCCCAGAAGACCCCCCCCTAGAGATGAAGACTCCACCCCTACAGATGAAGACTCCGTCCCCTTAGAGATGAAGACTCCGCCTCCTACAGATGAAGACCCCGCCCCCTAGAGATGAAGACTCCGTCCCCTAGAGATGAAGACTCCGCCTCCTAGAGATGAAGACTCCGCCCCCTAGAGATGAGGACTCCGCCCCACAGAGATGAAGACTCTGCCCCCTAGAGATGAAGACTCCGCCCCACAGAGATGAAGACTCCGCCCCATAGAGGGCATTCAGATATTCTGGCATTTTTCTTGCAGAACGTAGACGTTGGTGAAATTGTCTGTCCGTGCAGCAGGATCATTTTACTTGGATAAAACTTTTACTCGGATCTCGTTTTCAGGTTAGATCTGGTAGAAGTTCAACGGTTTGACATGAGTTTTTTTTTTTTGAAAAGAGGATTTCAGATCAAATAAACAATAAAACAGACAGTCAAGATGCTGAAAATGAACAAATGATTCTTATTTCTAGGTTGCTGAGAAATAAAAATTTAATAAAATAGAATAAAATAAAATTCATTAAAAACAAAAATAACTTATGATTAAATTCTAAATTGAATAAATAATTAAAAAAATAAATAAAATGGATATTAATGTTAACGTTTTTGTGGTTCCTTAAAACAAGATTTTTTACAGTAAATGAGAAAAATCCAGGCTTA